>ML281918.1:835-33998 GCA_005239495.1 Nicotiana undulata | reverse complement strand
CAAACTTTATGAACTTTGAAATTTCAACTTCTACATCCGATGCCGAAACCTATCAAATCACGTCCGATTGACCTAAAATTTTGCACACAAGTCATATTCGACATTACAGACCTGCTCCAACTTTCAGAATTGGAATCCGACCCCGATATCAAAAATTCAAACTCTCGGTCAAACTTCTAAAAAACCTTCAAATTTCTATCTTTAGCTAAATGACTTCAAAATGACCTTCGGACATCCGAATTCACTTCCGATCGCGCTCCCAACTCTAGAATCATCATACAGAGCTATTCCCAGACTTGGAATCCCAAACAGACATCAATATCATTGAAATGCGCTTCAAGCCAAACTTAGGAAATTTCTTCAAAAATGCTGACTTCCACAATATACACTGAAACGCTCTCGGGTTATCCAAATCCCGATCCGGATATACGCCCAAGTCCAAAATCACCATACGAAGCTGTTTGAACCTTCGGATCCTGATTCCGAGGTCGTTTACTCAAAATTCCAGTCTTACTCAATTTCTTCAACTAAAGGCTTCTGAAATGAGAATTTTCCTTTCAATTTAATTCCGAACCTCCTGAATTTCAACTCTGACAATACGCACAAGTCACAATACCCGAAATGAAGCTGTTCATGACTCCCAACTGCTGAACAACGCGCTGGATCTCAAAACGACTGGTCGGGTCGTTACAATGTGATCATATATATGAGTTGCACTATATGAAATATGTTTTGGTGTGAATCACTAAGTTCTAGTGAATTTCTCCATGTTAGCCTAATTCGATTTTTAGCACTCAATTATGTGAATATTATAGTATAAATTAGAATAAAACATGTACACATCTGAACGTCACTTATTGTGAGTTCTACATTGATCCCTGTCCTAAGGAAAAATCAAAGGTAAAATAATTAATTAACTCTGACACTTAATTACTCCTATTAGTTAATCCAAGTCCTAGACAACTAATTTAGTTTAATTAATCAAGATTAAGTAAAAATGATTCACTTAGTCTCACCCTTAAGTCCTTTAAAATTCTAATAAGTTGACTAGAGTTAATAGTAACCCCAAGTAAACCTAACCCTAGTTACCTAAGGGTAATTCTGGGGACCTTAAGGGGTAATTTAGTACTTTAATTGAGGTAATCTTGGGTGTAAACCCAAGAACCTTCTAGAGCTAGGAAATCAGATTTTTCGGGGGTAGAATAGTAATTGAAAAGGCTGGAATTTTCTAAAATAAGGGCAGTTGTCCCAAAGGATAAGGGGGACAAATGCCATTATACTATTTTCAGCCCATATTGGATAGGGAATATGCCAAGCATATCCTATCCAAAACCCCTTTATATATACACTCATTTTCTACCATTGAAGGGATTTTTTTACAACTCTGGGCTATTGAAAAATCTGCGAAAAACAGAAAATATATCAACTACTACTCATAAGCTAAATCTCAAAAATTATCAGTAGAAAAAAAAAGAAAGAGGAAAATCTGACCGGTTTGCTTAAGAACAATCGACTAGTGTAGTGTTCGATTCTCAGCTCTTGGGTTCCTCTTTGGTACTCTGATTTTCGTAAAAAATCTTAAGCATATATACTCGGATTACTGGGGATTTCCTGTTGTTTTATTTGGTTCTTTTTCTGGGGTGTTGGTTGTTGTTGAGCTGCTGTCTATTGTTGTTGTTCGGCTCTCCTTATTTGTTGATTTTATATTTTCTCCTTGGACCTTTATTTGGTCCAGACCTCTTCTTGTCCATTTTCTATTTAAAAGGTATGTAATAACTCACTTTTCAATGAGATTTTTCAATTTTGAAATTTGTTTCCCGTAGTTGTGTTAACTTGTATTTATAGTTAAAGTTTCTTCTCTTCATGCATGCATAATAACTTGAATTCCAAACTTATCTTTTATATCTGTTTGGTGTTGTTCGATTCCTGCTAGTTTAGGCTATGAATACGTAAAATTTTGTGTTGATTAGTGTTAATAGAATAAATTGAATGTTTCTTAATGTTTGCCTCAGTTTCTACTGAGAAAATCTGCATTAGGGTAGATGAATTTGACTTTCTAATAGTCAGATTCACCCCATAATAGTGCACAAATACTTACTCAACAGTTAGGTTATCATGTTAAAGGCATTAAGGTAGGGAATATGAACCCACAAATGGTCAGATTTACTCCTTAAAAAATGCCTCAAATGGTCAAAGTTTTTTTGGAAATACAGGTTGGGGTCGTGAAAGCTACTAGCTTGCACAGGAGCAGCAGCAGATTTTCACTATTCTGTTATTGTTATTTTTTTTAGAAAATGTATAGTAGAAGACAAGGATGTAATAGACTAATTTTTAATTCATCTCATATTTTTGAACTTTCTGAATTCACAACACAATAAGATGTATAAATGCTATCGAATAAGGCTCAGTATATATGAAATTAAATAGCATGAATTTAGGCCATTTGAAATTGGTAAAATCTGTCAAAGTCAACACCATGGCTAAATGTGCTCATTTTATCCTTTAGATAGGTCATTTGAAAGTCAGTAATTTGCCGGATTTTCTTGTGAAACTTTATGTGTTAACTTGTTTCCTTTATAATAGTTTTTATCTCTTTTACAATTAGCCATAATTAAGATTGGCCAAAAGGGTTAATGATAATTTGGGGCTAAAATGTGGCCATAGCCCTAAGTATGTTGTCCTTTGGGTTAATGAATTTCATTTCTAGTCAACCTTCTACATATTCCTCTAGGTAGAAAAATACCTTTTAGATGGAATTTAGTAAATAATCAAGTATCACTTCAAATAACCATAACCTACATCGAGTGCGGAAACTCGTTCCCCCGACCCTCACTTCAAACCTTAATAAAATCACACGTAGCAATTACGGGTGCATTTCATGTGGCGTGATTGCCATGTGTTCAAAAATAATAAGTGCACGCCATCGTGACTTGTCCTAAGATAAATCCATAAATATCCGAATTGGTTCCTACACATATTCCATAAAATTAAAATACCTCTTTGGATAGGAAACCTAGAGAATAATTGAATATCGCCTCCAAATAGGCATTCTAAAATCGTCACGACCGTAGTCTTGACTATGTAATCTACACTCGGGTGTGGTAACTCATGTCCCCGACTCTAACTCAAAACAACAATAAAAATCACATGTTGTAACTGCGGGTGCATTTCATGTGGCGCAATTACAATGTGTCCAAAAACAAATAAGTGCATGCCAACGTGACTTGTTTCAAGATAAATCCATTAAAAGAGGCTAAAAGTTAAAAGGCTAAATGCACAATAGGCTAAAATACGTAAATAATCAGATAACTTAGGCCAAATATTAATAGTTAAGCGACCGCGCTAGAACCACGGAACTCGGGAATGCCTAACATCTTCTCCCAGGTTAACAGAATTCCTTACTCAGATTTTTGGTCGCAGACAACTTAAAATAGAGTAAAAAATTCCTCGGTTTGGGATTTTCAAAATAAAACGGTGTCCCGGAGCATCGTCAAAAATCCGGGTGGCGACTCTGAAATAATAATAAATCCCAACACCGAATAATGTCACTTAAAGTGGAAAAACTCCCTTATTACCCCTTCATTAGTCCGGGGGTGAAAAAGGGAGGTGTGACACTAGTTCGAGAAAAACAAGGTACGTAATTTCCTATTTACTATGTTAGTCGAACTTTAGGTGAGTCCAAGACCCGGTACCCACACTTAGAAAAATTAGCGCTTGCTTTAATAACCGCCTCTAGGAAATTAAAACCATATTTCCAATGTCACCCAATTTGTGTGGTGACCACTTATACTCTTCGTAATGTTTTGCATAAGCCCGAACTCTCGGGCCGATTGGCCAAATGGGCCGTCGAAATCAGTGGGTATGATATCGAGTATCAACCCCAAATGGCCATCAAGTCTGAAATCTTAGCAGACTTCATGGCCGACTTCACGCCAGCCCTCGTACCCGAGGTCGAAAAGGAACTCTTGTTAAAAATGGGTACATCTTCGGGGGTGTGGACCCTTTTCAAATATGGCGCTTTGAATGTGAAGTGGTTCGGGCTAGGCATTGTTCCGATGCCACCCGCAGGCAATGCAATTAGGCAATCTATCAAAACTTCTAAGTTGACTAACTATTAGCCGGGGACTGTCGTACAAATCTCAAAGTCAGTAATCGAAGAAGGCCACGCCGAAATAAACTTCACAATCCTAACTTGGGATTGGACGAATAAATATATTGAGTATTTGAAAAACGGGAAACTTTTATCAGACACCACAGAATCGAGGACTCTACGAACAAAGGTTGCACGATTCACATTGGCTGAAGATGGGACATTATACAGAAGGATGTTCGATGGACCGTTGGCAATATGTTTGGGTCCAGGAGACATCGACTACGTCCTACGAGAAATTCACGAGGGTACTTGCGGAAACCATTCCGATGCCGAATCACTGGTTCACAAAGTCATCAGAGCAGGATACTGACGAGGCCAATGTGTATAGGATTTTTCTTGCTCGTGCTTTGTTAAATTCTAGTATAGTTTATGATATCGTCTCACAGAGATTGGAACATCTATGCTTTGAGAGAATCAATTTGATGAAAAATGATTGAGGTTTAAAGCTTGTTAATTACTTGAACAAAAACCAAGAACTTTCGGAAGATTTATAATTTAAAAGAGTTGGGAATCGTTGAATTCACTTGATAATATATTACAATAAAATCTCAGTTTTTACATGTATTTCTCTGAGGAATAATTGTTTATTGATAATACAATTATATTTAGCTCACTAAGAAGTAGTCAATTAATAACACTCCGTGAGGTTATGTGATTAGTTGAGTTAAAAGTAGTGACGATTAGACCGAAATATGTTTCTTGCTTGAATTGTGCCAAGGGGTAGTAAAAACTTCGTAAAACTATTTTCACTAAAAAGCTAATAAACTTGCCTACAACAATTCCTCTGTGAGAATTAAAATTGAGGCAAGCAAGATTACGAACTTGGAATAATAGTTTATTAAAAATAACTCTCACTCTACTATTTTTTTTATTAGTTATTATATATCAATTTTGCTTCGTGATAATTACAAAATCAATATAAAAATAACTTAGAGACAAAAATATGTAGAAGTGATAATAATGATTAATTAAAACTATTATTACGGCACAATTTCAAGTATAAAAAGAAAGTTTCAAGCCAAGGATGTATTAAACTGAGATAGTATTATAATATATATATATATATATATATATATATATATATATATATATCAAGCTTCATCAACTATCCCAACAAAAAGATTACTCCATTATGAAGTAAGGAAAAACTAATTTAGAAATAAAGAACTTATGAAGAAATATTATTCTTCTAGAAGAAAGACAACTAGTAGAAAATACTTAGAAAAGAGAGAGACCAAAGAGTAGTTTTCTCCCGTAAGACTCTATGTCTTCTATCCAAAATTCACACTCTATTTATAATGTTTATGCCAAAGGTTCTCCATAGTTGCAACTACGGAATTTTTAGGTGCAACTATGAACTTGCCAATTGAGTTTCATTCTGCAGAGAAAGACTTTAGTTTCAACTATAGTTCTCTAGTTGCAACTATGTATTTTCTTCATGATTTCCAATTGCCATTGTCGTAACAATGATGCTATATTTTTTTCTTCATTCCCGGGTGACTACTCAATTCCCACTCTTTTTTGCTTCTTTTCTTTAATTTTCATACGCTCTTCCTCCTGCGAAGTATGTTAGAAAATATGGGAGAACATGATATATTTATTCATGTTTTATTTAAAATATTTAATATTTACATATAAAAATATATGAATAAATTATATCCATCAAATCCCCCCACACTTGAATCTTTGCTCGTCCTCGAGGAAAAACATTTCTAATGATAAAAGTTTTTTTTTTCAAAACGTATGGTCTTTGTAGGACAGAAAATTTATTCAAAATAACTTCATTCATTATGCCAAATGATTAATCTTTTATGCTTCACCAAATCTTTTACCTTGCTTCTGATTCCACTTTTGAAAAAAAACAAAATTTGCAGTCTTTTCCTCTTGGATCTTTCAGAATTGATAACTTTATTATCACAAGTCTTGAATATTATAATTGTTTATCCATAGGCTTGCTCTTCATGTTAAGCTCCACTAATATAGATTCAACACTGACTTTTGAAATCTATTTAGGACTTTTTCTTGGCTTATAATGTTAGGCTTCAGGCTGGTAGGATAAAGATATTTTTGTAGTGACTTTTCATATTCCATCTTGGAGAAAATGTTGTGTCTCGACTAAAATTCTAAATCAGGTGGCGATGGCACCCAACACCGTGTCAGGCAAGCCAACATTGATTACTAGTGAGTTTCATTTAATTTACCAAAAACACTCCCGCCATTTATCAATTTCAGATTTAAAACATGTGAGTGAAAAACGGACAACTTAGGACATTTAAACAGAAATAGTCATAAAAGTAATAATTAATATTTACAACCCAAAAAATATAATGTCTACTACGTGTGTGCCAGGAACTAGTGTCACAAGTTTATAGGCATCTAGTAGAATGAAAATCCAAAGGAATACAAGTCTGCCCTACTGTCTGAGGAAAATGTAGACAGATAAAAACCAAAAGAAGCGAAACTCCAAGGTTCTGCTGGAAGTCATCAGGGAAAACATCTCACCGAGAAGTCTATGCCAAGTACGAGTTAGGGACGAGCTCCGGAATGATACCTAGATGCACCTGCCTCAGGACCTGTACAATTAAATACAGAAATGTAGCATGAGTACATAAATAATATGTACCCAGTGAGTATCCCGTCTAATATCGAAGAAGTAGTGACGAGAGGTCGACGTGATACTTACTAGGGTCAAAATAATATAGTTTAAATGTAAGGCCAAGTAGGAATAACAATCATGAATAATAATGAAGACAGGAGCATCAAATAACATTTACAATTACTATTACATGTTAAGTTCTCTAACATATAAATTACCTAGTTTTCCTTTTTGATGATGTTCAACAGACGCACATTCACATAATACCCAAACAATTTTACAAACACATGATCTGCCGTGAATGTATGGCCGATACGACGCAAAAATAAATGTGCACTACCGAAGGGTCGAACGACTCGAACCATAGATGAATCTATTACACCGCTCGCGAATCGAACATGCGACACGGTTGACATAATAATAGGGCTACCCCGCTCGCGAATCATACGTGCGACACGGGTACCCGTATACATACACATAATTAACAGGATATCAGGAATTCAGTAGTGGATATACTTACAGGAAAAATAATTCAATAATAATAATTTCAGAATGCAACCTCCTATATATTCATTTAATAGTTCAAGGATATTAGGCAGTCTAAATTAACATCTAAGATTATAGATACAGCACATAAAGCATGCTTTTGAGTCCTAAAACTACCCGACATAACATAATAGTAGCTACACACGGACTCTCATCACTTCGTGCGTGCGTAGCCTCTGAAATTAAAGACATGCAATCATTTATATTTACCTATGGGGACGATTTCCTCTTACAAGGTTAGAAAGGAGACTCACCTCGTGTCAAGTCTACCTTCCGGATCAAGAACGCGCCCGAAACTCAAAATTCGTCTCCCAAGGACTCGAAACTAATCAAATATTGTATAAATAAATTAATCTATACTCAAAAGTATGAGATTCCTCTACTTAAATGATTATTTCAACCTAAATTGAAAAATCCCAAAATACACCCCCGGGCCCACATGCTCGGATTCCGGAAATCTTCGAAGGAAACACTCACCCATAGCCTAAGGATCAACATTATATAGTTTTTGTATGATTTCATAACTAATTCTTTGGTAATTCTCTCATTTTTATAAAAAACTAGATTTTCACTCTAACTCATGATTTCTACTAATTAAGGTGTTAATCTACCTAAGAATTCAAGTATTAAACTAAGTTTAGGGTAGGAATTACTTACCTTACAGTAGCTAGGTCGTTTGTCTCTTTTGCATGCTCTAAAATCGCCCAAGGATGAAGTGAAAATGATCAAAAATGGTGAATTCCCGTGTTTTAAAACAACCTCACTGCCTAAAGGTTTTTTGCACCTGCGGCTCGAGGACCGCACCTGCGAGAAAAATCTAGCATATGCGGAAATGAGAAAGGGGTCCTGGGTTCGCACCTACGGAGTGGAGTCCACACCTGCGGAACTTGGTATCCTCACCTGGGGGTCGCACCTGCGAGACAAGGGACCGCAGAAGCGGTCTTGCACCTGCGGCTAGGCCTCCGCAGGTGCGGTCGCACCAGATCTGGTGCACTAGCAGTCATTTGCTGGTGGTTTTTGCCTCGCTCGATGCCCGAACGGCATCTGGGCCCATCCTAAATCCCGTCCAATTATACCAACAAGTCCTAAATCATAATACGGACTTGCTAGAGCCTTCGGAACATCCGAAACAACACTGAATCTAAAAATCACACCCCAAAACCTATTGGATCACACATAAGAACTTCAAGTTCTAGAATTCACTAACAATGCGCCGAACCTACCTATACTACTCAGAATGAATCCAAATTTTGTGAGCAAGTCATAAATGATATAACGGAACTATTCCCGGTCTCGAAATTCCGTTTGGACCTCGATAGCACAAAAACACGTTCCAAACCTCAATTTGAACTTAAGGAAACTCTAATTTCACTATTTGGCGTCGAAACGCTTCCGGGTCATCCAAAACCCATCCCGAACATATGCCCAAGTCCAAAATCATCATACGAACCTACCGGAACCGTCGAATCTCGATTCCGAGGTCGTTTACTAAAAATGTTGACCAAAGTCAAACTTGGCCTTTAAGGCCAACCTTAAGGAACCAAGTGTTCCTATACCACTCCAAACTCCTCCAAGTCCTGAACTACCCGTCCCCACAAGTCATAAATCAGTAAAAGAAACTTCAGGATGTCTCATTTAGGGGCACGGGGTCCTAGAATGCAAAACGACTGGACGGGTCGTTACATGCTCCTTGATACTGATTATTGCATCTTTTTTTCCCACTATTTTGCATTTTCTCTCTCTTTTTGTATGTATGCTTCCATTAACAAGAGATATACGAATATACCCACTTATATATTGTATCTCCTTTTTCTTTTTATTTGTGTTTCGTGCTTTGCACAATCTTTCTTCTATTTTTCGGACAAGCATTACTTATCATGGCTGGAAGAAGTAATAATTATAACAGTAATATAAATCTCTTCTTGTTCTTTTTTTTGGGTTATAGATCATGGTGTTTTTTTTGAAAACAAAATATTGGACAAAGGCTCAAAGAAGGTTCTAAGAGGTAAAAGCTTCTTTTTTTAAAATATTTTTTGGAGAGAATAAACTAAAAGAGGCTTCAAAAGGTGTATCAAAGTAAGCCTAATTTCATCTTTCAAGAATCAGTGTCATCCATTATTTCGCCTAGAAGAACATTTAGAGCAAGTTCTAGAAAAATTATTGAGTTTACCTTCCAGTGATAATAACTTTTCTCAATTCCTTTGATCTACGAGTTAGAAACGCTAGTTTTTGCCTTCACAAAATTAAAGTCATGGGCATGGAATTGATATGATAATGAAGAAAAGACTTAATATTTGGGAACAATAGAAAGAGTTCATTTTACTAATCAAAAACCTACAGTGACACAAACATTAAGAAGAAAAAATTTATTATAACATTATAGAATATATATATATAAAGAGTTAAACTTGAGAGAGAAAAAATTATATTAGTAAAAATATATATGTTTTTGGCTTTCATATTTACAATCACAGAAGAAAGCTTGAAAGAAACTGTGACCATACATATTTTATGTGTAATAGACTGGACTAATTTAACACCTTAACAGTCATAGGGTCCGGGTTTAAATATAAACCAAAATTTACCTGTACCACCATTTGAATTGCATCATTAAATGGTTAACTAACCGGTCACTTAAGCATACCGATCACCATGGATTTGCTTCTGTGTAGGTGACTCTATTTTTGTAGAGGCCTTCATGAGATGTTCCTATTGTACAATAATCCAGATATTAACCAGATCAAATAGTTAAGCATTTAATTACTCAAATCTATGTTGGACTTATGAGGCTCCATTGCTTCTCCCTCAATGGATACGTGTAGGTACCATAGTTCTGAGTTTAATATTGCCATCTCGACTTATTGAGTGCCAAATTCATCAGTTAATCAAAGTGACTGATGGATGTTGCTCAAAATGTCCTCCAAAATATAACTTTAACCTGTGACCATTTACCTTAAATTTGTCTCCTCCATTGATCTGTTGAATTTCAATTTCCCCATATGGAGTAACATCTGTAACTTTATAAGGACATGTCCATCTGGATTTTAATTTTCCTGGAAATAGTCTCAAACTGGTATTGTAAAGAAGAACTTGATCTCCAATTTTGAAACTTTTTTGTCGGATCAAATTGTCATGCCATTGTTTTGTTTTTTCCTTGAATTTTTTTGTATTTTCATATGCTTCCAACCTCAGATCTTCCAATTCATTAACTTGAAAAAATCTCTTTTTCCTAGCAGAAGTTAATTCAAAATTTAATGCTTTCAGTGCCCAAAAAGCTTTGTGTTCCAATTCAACTGGCAAATGACAAGCCTTTCCAAAGACTAATTTATATGGGGATGTTCCAATTGGCGTTTTGAACGCCGTTCGGTATGCCCATAATGCATCAACTAATTTCAAAGACCAGTCTTTTCTTGAAATTCCAACCGTCTTTTCAATAATTCTTTTTAACTCGCAGTTGGAAACTTAAACTTGCCCTTGCGTTTGAGCATGATATGGTGTTCCAGTTTTGTGAGTCACACTATATTTTGATAGTAAAGCAGAAAATTGCATATTCATGAAATGAGTTCCTTGATCACTAATGATGACTCGAGGTGTGCCAAATCTAGTAAAAATATTTTTTCTAAGAAAACTACACACTGTATGAGCATCACTCTTCCTTGTGGGGATACCTCGAGTCATCATTAGTGATCAAGTATTTGTATTGATTGTAATGGCATCTCATCTCTCTTAGTGATATTACCTGTTTTCTAACACATGTCACATTGTGTGACATATGCTTGGGCGTGTTTGAAGAGCGTTGGCTAGATAAATCTGGCCTCCAATACTTTAAATGCCGTACGGTTTGCAGCATAATGACCTCCAATTGCTCCATCATGGCAGTGATATAAAATTCTAGTCATCTTTTCTTCAGGTACGCACCTCCTGATGATATTATATGCACATTTTTGAACAAGTATGGTTCATTCCACAAATAATACTTAGCATCAGAAATAAGCTTTTTTCTCTGTTGGTAAGAGAGATCTTGGGGTGTCTATCTTCCAACCAAGTAGTTAGCAATATCTGCAAACCAGGGTGGTTGGGTCAAAACAGAGTTGACTGAAAAAATTTGTTCATCAGGAAATTCTTCTTTTATCTCGCTGAATTCAAGGGGAGGGTCTTCTAGTCTAGACAAATGGTCAGCTACCTGATTCTCTGTTCCTTCTTTTGTCTTTTATCTCAAGGTCAAATTCTTGCAGAAGTAAAATCCATCTTAACAATCTAGGTCGAGCATCTTTTTTTGCTAAGAGGTATTTTAAAGCTGCGTGGTCAGTAAAAACAGTGACCTTCATTCCTATTAAATAAGAATGAAATTCATCAAATGCAAATACAACTGCCAATAACTCTTTTTCTGTTGTGGCATAATTCAGTCGAGCCTCATTTAGTGTTCTACTAGCATCGTAACTGGGACGAAAAATCTTATCCCTTCTTTGTCCTAAAACAACTCCAATTTTCGTATCACTAGCCTCACACATAACCTCAAAAGGTTGACTCCAATCAGGGGACACAACAACAGGGGCAGTTGATAATATCTCCTTAGGGTGTCAAAAGCTATCATACAATCACCTGAAAAATCAAACTTAACATCTTTCATCAAGAGGTTAGTCAGAGGTTTTGAAATATTTGAAAAATCTTTTATGAACCTTCTGTAAAAACCTGCATGACCTAGAAAGCTTCTAATGCCTTTAACAGTTGTAGGAGGGGCCAATCCTGCTATAAGATTAATTTTATGCAACGACCCGGTCGGTCGTTCCGTAGAATTTCATTGTTATTCCTGTTTCTGCTTAGTTATGCATTGGTTAGACTGTTTATGATGTGTTGGGGTCGGTTGTCTCGGGTTCAGTATGACCGTAGTGAGAACTGAGACACTTAGTCTCTTAAAGTAGCCTTATAGTTAGAAAAGTCAACTAAGAGTTGACTTATTGGTAAACGACCTCGGAATGCAGATTTTATGGCTCGGATAGCTTTGTTAGGTGATTTGGGACTCAGGAGTGTATTCAGAATGTAATTTCGATGTCTGGTGTAGAATTTGGATTGAATTGGCGTAAGCTAGTTTTTGGTGAATTTCGTTCGGTAGTGGAAAATAGGCTATCAGGGTCGGAATGGAATTTTGAAAGTCGTAGCAGGTCTGTAATTTCATTTTGGATATGTGTGCAAAATTTCAGGTAAATCGGAGGTTTTTGGATGTTTTCGGCATCTTTGGTGGAATTTAGAAATTTCAAAGTTCATAGGCTTGAATTTGATGTGATTTTTGTGTTTTTGCGTCGTTTTTGGTGTTTAGAGGGCTCGACTAATTTGGAATGATGTTATGGGGTGCGTTGGTATGATTGGTTGAGGTCCCAAGGGCCTCGGGTGTGTTTCAGATGCTCAAACGGGCATTGTCGGGCCTTAGGAGATTGCTGGTTTTCTGGTTTTTATGCAACATGTATTTCTTCTCTGCGATCGCGTGACAGCAATCGCTATCGCGTAGCACAAGTTGAGGCGGGCAGGATTTTATTCTCTACGATCGCATAAGTGTGTTCGCTATCGCAGAGGTTGGGCAGCTTAATCATTACGATCGCATAGGAGTCTTTGCGTTCGCGTAGAAGGATCTAGAAGTCAGGTATTGAGCGTATCTCTACGCGGTCGCGTGAAGCCAACCGCGATCGCGTAGGCTTGATCAGGCAGAGGGACGCGTTTGCGAGTCGGATCAGGCGTTCGCGTAGAAGGATCTTTGGGGGCTTGTTGGTTACTCTCCGCGATCGCGATGAATATATTTGGCCTGGGCAGAAAGTTTAAAAATGAGGGTTTTAGGCCATAACTCAAAACACCATTTGAGAGCTCGGGAGAAGGAGGAATTTGAAGATATTTTTAGTGGGATTCTCGTGGTAAGTGTTCTTCAATCACTTTTGGCCTAATTTCACGAATTAGTCTTGATTTTTACCATGTCAATTGAGGAATCAGAGTGGAAATTGGGGAAAAGTGGGAGGAAAAAAATTGGGAAATTTCCTTGAGGATTCGAATGGGTATTTGAGGTCGGATTGTGGTAAATTTGATATGGGTAGACTCGTAGGAGGATAACGATTCCAGTTTTGTAAATTTTATCGAATTTCGAGACATGGGTCCAGGGTTAGGGTTTGGCCAATTTCTGGATGTTTTCAGTACTTTTGATAAATTTCGATTGGGTTTCATTCCTTAGCATATTATAATGCTATAAATCTGATTTTTGGTAGATTTGGAGCACTCGGAGGCCGAATTTTGGGGAAAAGGCACTTAGGAGTAGTATTTTAGCCGATATTGAGGTAAATAACGTTTCCAAACTTGGATTTGAGGGTTCGAAACCCCAAATTACCGGATATATGATGTTAATTAAGGTGACGCACATGCCATGTGACGGGCGTGGGGTTGTACACCGAATGTTTGTGGCCTGGTTCATCCCATAGCACTGCCTAATGGTTATTTCGGGCTGATACTCGTACTTTGGAGGTTGTAATTACTTTGAACATATTAGAAATCATGTCGAATATAAATGCTAAGGCTTCACGCCAATCTGTTCATACCCGAGTGGTCAGTTATTGTTGTCTCTATTTTTGATTATTTGTTTCCATGTACTCAGTCCTATTATAGCATATGTTTCATGCCTCAGTCTCAGTATTTGTTAGTTTACATACACGTTATCATTGTTTTGTGCTGATTCTTATATCTGTGAGCCTTGTGAGTGAGACTGGAAAGTATTGACTGAGTGAGGCCGAGAGCCTGATATTGAGATAGTTTTGAGATCGGACTGCGCACTGCAGCGATCCTTGAATCAGGCCTTCGTTGGCTTGATATAGCGCTTGGGTTTATAGGAGCCCCTCCGGAGTATTTACACCCCCAGTGAGCGCACAGATATTGAGGGATGGATCTTCCCCGGGCATGGATCTTATCCAAAGTTATTGATATATTGAGGGATGGATCTACCCTGGGCATGGATCTTGTCCGAAGTTATTGATATATTGAGGGATGGATCGTCACTGGACCTAGATTTTGTCTGAGTGATATGTTCCGGAGATGGATCTTCTCCGTGGGGCTGGACTAGCCTTCTTTCTCAGTACTGAGTGACTATGTCACCTGTGTTTATGTATGTTCCGGGATAGATTTTTCCCTAGGCCTGAGAGCCAATTACAATACTGAGTGGACTTCCTTGTGAGAGTTTTGGATATTCTGCACATACAAATTCTGATTTCTCATGATCATATACTGGCATGTGGATCGTACAGATATATTTGGTGCATTTTATTCATTATCATATAAATTATTGTCATGCCCAATTTTGTACACCGTTAATTATAACTCTCATCCCATAGGTTGGGTTCGTTACTTACTGAGTTGGTGTACTCACGTTCCCCCCTGCACCTTGTGTCCAGATCCACGTACATCGGGACCCGGTTCTGGTCATTAAGTAGCTGTTAGAGTTTCCATCAGAGTTGTCGAGGTAGCAGCTGGCGATCGTGATCTCGTCATCTCTTTCTTACTCTACCTGTTGTTCTTTGTTTTTTAGACTATGTTGTCCATTCCTCTTTTTCTTTACTTTATATTATAGTAGCTCATGACTGAGTGACACTGGATCTGGGGTTGTAGAATTTAAATTTTGGTTTCAGATATTGTTTCAAACTTCAGATTTATTATTATTATTATTATCTGCGGACTTTGTTAAAAATGATATTTTACTAGTAATTGAATTTAGCTTAGATAAAATGGGTGGCTTGCCTGGTTTCACGACAGGCGCCATCACGACTCCGGAATTGGGTTGTGACAGTTGGTATTAACGCTCTAGGTTGAATAGGTCTCACCAGTCATGAGCGTGTTTTGTAGAGTCTTTCGTATCGGTACGGAGACGTCTGTACTTATCTTTGAGAGGCTACAGAATCCTTAGGAAAAATCTCACATTCTTGAATTCTTGTCGTGCGAATCCATCTATTCGTTCAAAAGCGTAATTCTTTGAATTCCCTTCATGTATTTGAATGCGCACGCGAGCGCTCAGTATCATCTGTGTATCCACGGCTTGTGATTTCCATGGATGAGATGTGATTTTTAGCATGTTGATAATGGGTAAGTCTGGACTTGAGGCTGGATTCGTTTGTGTGAGCACACGTATTTGGGGACTTATATGTCCGTTGGTGTCCTTATTGATGGAACTTTGTGACTAGATGACTGCATGGTGAGTGTGACCTGGTGGTTGATGTGTTCAGGTTGTTTGATTGTGACAAAATGAAATTGGCGGGAGATGTGGAAAGAACCATTGAGTATTTGACTTCTGTATTGAGTTAGAATATGGCTTCGAGTTATGATTATTGAAGGACCTCTCGTGTAGTTTAGTTGTGGAGTGAAGTGGATTTTCCTGTTGTGTTCTGAGTTCCTGGTGATGCCTTTCGGGCCGACCAATGCCCTAGTAACGTTCCTGTATTTGATTAACGACGTATTCCCGTCGTACTAGCACTCCTTTGTTATTGTATTTATTGCTGGCATCCTGGCACACTCCCCAAGTGTAAATATTGGATCAGTTCAGTGGCATTCTTGGGACACGTAGTGTCCAATGAAGGTATCTAGGTGGTCAGATGAGTGGGGTAGAGCTTCCAGAAGCTCAAGAATTCTTGGACCCCAGCTCTAGTGTTAGTTTTGCCAGTGGCTTCAGGTTTTTATGCCACGTATCTTGATGCCTCGAGGATAGGCATTAGTTGTGCTTTAATGTAGGGAGGAATAGCGATTGCGTGATAGCTATAATTTTGGGAATGTATAGAAGGATATCATCTTTGAGGTTAAGCAGGCAGGGTATCTCCTGCGGGTTGTCCTGAGGTGTGTGACCCCTATGTTGATCGGTAGAAAGTTCTCTTCTACCAGTAAATGATGTATGTTGTAAATTGAGTTTAGATCGCTTGTGGGAGCTGGCATGACCATTACAATGGTGAATGCGAGAATTGCATACGATTTGAGGGTTAGATGGTTTGGGTCATATGAGCTCATGGAGGATTTAGTTGAAGCTCACCACAGTATGGTGGCAGTAATAGCGTACGGGCATCGTGAGTTATTGTTTGTCTTAATATTTGGCTTTGAGACAAGTGGGGGAGTCCGCTAATGATAAGTTGATTGCACGATCATGTGGTGTAGTGGTAGGATCGAGGTATATGACCTGTAGAGGTGGAGTCCGGGAATGACTCGAGTAATGGGAAATTCTTCGATATAGGTTATGATGTACTCTACGGGTAAATGGACCTTATTGAAAGATTAGGTTGAAATTGTAAAAAGAGTAGTGTGTGCAGTGTATGAGTGTGCTTGTGGCTCCAAAAGTGTGGATTACTTTCCTAGTATGTGGGTTGCAAACGGGGTCAGGTCATACTTTCTGTTTGTTCAGTATAATTGAAATTGCATAGAGTGAATGACGTTCGAGAATGGTTCTGACGGATTGAAGGTTATATGTAGCGCTTGAGGATCTTCAAGGTGTGAATTGGGATAGAACCGAGATTTTCGTGGAAGGTGTCAATGCTTGTGGTGTATTTGCATTATCATGGATTCTATCCATCAGTATCAGGAAAGTGAAGGTAATAACTCTAAATTCGCAGGAAATCTCTTCAGGGTAAGTAGTTCTAATGTGGTGCTTTTGGGGATATTTGAGAGAGTATTCAGCGGCTTATGAGCCTAAGATTGTCTATTTTATGCTGGGGTTTCGTGCGGTGAGTCTGGATTGAGAATTGCGGTATTAGGGCAAGAGGAGGTATCAATTCGAAGGTGAGTCAGAAGGAATTTGAATAAATAGGACAGCTTCATAGTAGGTTGGATCGACATGATAAGGGATATGATTAGTTATGTGGGTGTTATGAAGTAATGAGTTGGTACATGTGTTTCTTGACAGTTCTGTTGGGATTTGATGGCATGCGTAGCTTGGTTGAGTTAGAAGGCCTCAGTCCTGACAGGTTGGTGTTGTACAAATGGGATTCAGAGAGTTCTTGATGGGTTCTACCACGGTTAGAGATGTATATTTTCTACTGGCGTGAGGGCCATGTGATATATAGTGATTTTGCTTCTAAATGGGATCAATGGAAAGTTCTTGGCTAGCTGGGTACATAGTTGTTTGTGGCTCGGAAGGGGGCATGAAGTTCTCATATTTACCTTAGGATGGAATTGCGTATGCGGTATTTTGTGTATAGTGGATATTGGCATACGTGAAGTCACAGTCCAGTTCTAGAAGGAAGGTCAACACTAGCAGTTTCAGATGACTAGGTAAAGGATACCACTATTGGGTGGCTTGATGAGGGTATACATTCAGAAAGGGAAATGTGTTTGAGTTAAGGGTGCTTCATTGGAATTGTGACGTTCTCTTATTGGATCGACTGCGGATATTCAAGGTTGCTTGGTGACACAGAAGAATTATGGGGGTATCCCTCGTGGAATGACTGAGTATTAGAGACTTGTGATATATTCAAGTGGTGGAGTTGGGATCAGATATGGTAATTTGTGCGCTTCATGGACTTTGAGACTAAGAGTTCTAATAAACAGATTATTTTGTGGTTGTGGACTATGTGGATGCGAGCAAAGCTAGTCAGGTGTTAGTATATGCCACGATTCAGTCATTATAAACTTTCTGAGAGTTATCAACCTGTTGTGGGTGACCATAGTTGACTTAGAGTGATTGGTAGGACAGTATGGGTGTGTGTTCTGCACCGAGTCAAAATTGTTGACTCCGAATTTCTATTGTTGAGGGATGTACCGTTCGATTGTCATTGAGTTTTTTCGTATTCTGGAGTGATTTATGAGTTACCCTTCGGGATTGCGAGGAGTGGTGATTATTGGATATAGGCGCATATGGTGCGGTTCTAATTGGTCTTATTAGCTAGATTTGAGTAAGGTAAGTAATTGGGTGTTGCAAGATTGAGACGTGTTGGTTATGTTATTGTTGGTTCGGGTTGCATGGAATCGTCCGATTTTCCCGAGGTTGTGGCAATGCACTTTGAGCACTTGATGTCAAATTTTACATGGTTATTGATCTTGAGCAAGGTGGCTTGGAGTATTTCATGTGACCCAGCGGTTGGATGGGATCACGCTTTGTGTACCAGGTATGATCTTTGGTGTCGGATTTGCGTGATATGGTCTCACGATGTGTACCAGGCTTTTAGCATGATATGGAAATGGTAAGTGTTAGTGGCAGGATAGTCATCTCATGTGAGTCTTCTTTATTTTATGAATTGAGCTCTTGGGATGTTGTTATGGAGTGCACGAGTTGCACAAGTTATGGCTCTAGATGGTATTGATGCTGATCGGACGAATGGTTACTGGTTTCTACGTGTTTCTTTCATCATCGGCACCATATGAGGTGTTAAAGTGAGGCTTTGTTTGATAAGAGGTTATTTACCGGTATTGGGTTGTTATGAGCAGCTATTGTGATTAGGAGTCATCGCTATGAGTGTTGAGTCATGTGGTATATTATGTGATTACATCTTGGGTTACGGATATAGCTTGATACAGCGTGTTCAGACTATCTCAGCTTATAGTCGTGGAAATTTGTTCTCGTAAGTTATTTCAGAGTGGAAATTTGGTTCTAAGGTTTATGGGTCAAGACCGGACTTCGCAATTTCAACTGTGTTGTGCTGTTGGACCTATATGGGGTAGGGTGACGTGGGATCACCTCTGAATATGTGCATGGTAGGTTACACAGCAAGTTTGGTGGTGCTTGGAACAACTCTAGGCACGTTCGAGGACGAATGTATGTTTAAGTGGGGGAGAATGTAACGACCCGGTCGGTCGTTCCGTAGAATTACACTGTTATTCTTGTTTATTCTTAGTTATGCATTAGCTAGACTATTTATGATCTGTTGGGGTCGGTTGGCTCGGGTTCAGTATGACCGTAGTGAGAATTGAAACACTTAGTCTCTTAAAGTAGCCTTATAGTTGGAAAAGTCAACTAAGAGTTGACTTATTGGTAAAAGACCTCAGAATGCGGATTCTATGGCTCAGATAGCTTCGTTAGGTGATTTGGGACTTAGGAGTGTGTTCATAATGTAATTTCGATGTCCGGTGTAGAATTTAGCTTGAATTGGCGAAAGCTAGTTTTTGGTGAATTCTGGTAGGCAGTGGAAAATAGTCTATCAGGGTCGGAATGGAATTCCGGAAGTTGGAGCAAGTCCGTAATGTCATTTTGGATATGTCTGCAAAATTTCAGGTCAATCGGAGGTGTTTTGGATGGTTTCGGCATCTTTGGTGGAATTTAGAAATTTCAAAGTTCATAGGCTTGAATTTGATGTGATTTTGGTGTTTTTGCGTCATTTTTGGTGTTTCGAGGGCTCGACTAAGTTGGAATGATGTTATGGGGTGCGTTGGTATGTTTGGTTGAGGTCCCGAAGGCCTCGGGTGTGTTTCTGATGCTCAAACGAGCATTTTCGGGCCTTAGGAGATTGCTGGTTTTCTGGTTTTTATGCAGCATGTATTTCTTCTCTGCGATCGCGTGAGAGCAATCGCGATCGCGTAGCACAAGTTGAGGCGGCCAGGATTTTACTCTATGCGATCGCATATGTGTGTTCGTGATCGCAGAGCTTGCACAGCTTAATCATTGCGATCACATAGGAGTCTTTGCGTTCGCGTAGAAGGATCTAGTAGTCAGGTATTGAGTGTATCTTTACGCGGTCGCACGAAGCCAACCTCGATCGCGTAGGCTTGAGCAGGCAGAAGGACGCATTCGCGAGCCGGATCATGCGTTCACGTAGAAGGATCTTTGGGGGCTTGTTTGTTACTCTCTGCGATCGCGACTGGAAGTCCGCGATGGCGATGAAGAAATTTGGCCTGCAGAAAGTTTAAAAATTCAAAACGAGGGTTTTAGGCCATAACTCAAAACACCATTTGAGAGCTCGGGAGAAGGAGGATTTTGAAGAGATCTTCGGTGGAATTCTCGTGGTAACTATTCTTCAATAACTTTTGGCTTAATTTCACGAATTAGTCTTGATTTTTACCATGTAAATTGAGGAATCAAAGTGAAAATTGGGGGAAAATGGGAGGAAAAAAATTAGGAAATTTCCTTGAGGATTTGAATGGGTATTTGAGGTCGTATTGTGGTAAATTTGATATGGGTAGACTCGTGGGAGGATAAGGATTCCAGTTTATAAATTTTATCGAATTTCAAGACGTGGACCCGGGGTTCGAGTTTGGCCAATTTCGGGATTTTTTTAAAACTTTTGATAAATTTCGATTGGGTTTCATTCCTTAGCATATTATAATGTTATAAATCTGATTTTTGGTAGATTTGGACCACTCGGAGACCGAATTTAGGGACAAAGGCACTGCAGAGTAGTATTTTAGCCGGTATTGAGGTAAGTAACGTTTCGAAACTTGGATCTGAGGGTTCGAAACCCCAAATTACCCGATATATGATGTTAATTAAGGTGACACACATGCCATGTGACGGGCGTAAGGGCGTACACCGAATGTTTGTGGCATGGTTCATCCCATGGCACTGCCTAATGGTTATTTTGGGCTGATACTCGTACTGTGGAGGTTGCAATTACTTTGAACATATTAGAAATCATTTCAAATATAAATTCTAAGGCTTCACGCCCTGTTCATACCCGAGTGGTCAGTTATTGTTGTCTCTATTTGTGATTATTTGTTTCCATGTACTCAGTCTCTCTATTTTCTAGTTTACATACACGTTATCATTATTTTGGGCTGATTCTTATATCTGTGAGCCTTGTGAGTAAGACTGGAAAGTATTGACTGAGTGAGGCCGAGAGCCTGATATTAAGACAGTTATGAGATTGGACTACGCACCGCAGCGATCCTTGAATCATGCCTTCGTTGGCTTGATATAGCGCTTGGGCTTATAGGAGCCCCTCCGGAGTCTTTACATCCCCCAGTGAGCGCACGGATATTGAGGGGTGGATCTTCCCTGGGCATGGATCTTATCCGAAGTTATTGATATATTTAGGGATGGATCTTCCCTGGCATGGATCTTGTCCGAAGTTATTGATATATTGTGGGATGGATCGTCCCTGGACATGGATTTTGTCTGAGTGATATGTTCCGGAGATGGATCTTCTCCGTGGGGCTGGACTGGCCTTCTTCCTCAGTACTGAGTGACTATGTCACCTTTGTTTATGTATGTTCCGGGATGGATTTTTCCCTGGGCCTGAGAGCCAATTACAGTAATGAGTGAACTTCCTTGTGAGAGTTTTGGATACTGTGCACATACAAATTCCGATTTCTCATGATCATATACTGGCATGTAGATCGTACATATATATTTGGTGCATTTTGTTCATTATCATATAAATTACAGTCATGCCCAATTTTGTACACCGTTAATTATAACTCAGAGGTTTAGTCTGTCACTACCTCTTAGTTGATAGGTTGGGTTCGTTACTTACTGAGTTGGTGTACTCACGTTAACCCCTGCACCTTGTGTGCAGATCCAGTTACATCGGGACCCGGTTCCGTTCATTGAGTAGATGTCAGAGTTTCCATCAGAGTTGTCGAGGTAGCAGCTGGCGACCGTGATCTCCTCATCTCTTTCTTACTCTACCTGTTGTTCTTTTGTTTTTGAGACTATGTTGTCCATTCCTCTTTTTCTTTACTTTATGTTATAGTAGCTCATGACTGAGTGACACTGGATCCGGGATTGTAGAATTTAAATTTTGGTTTCAGATATTGTTTCAAACTTCAGATTTATTATTATTAATATCCGTGGACTTTGTTAAAAATGATATTTTACTGGTAATTGAATTTAGCTTAGATAAAATGGTTGGCTTGCCTGGTTTCATGACAGGCGCCATCACGACTCCGGAATTGGGTCGTGACATTTTAGCCATGTCAACTTCCATCCCATTAGTAGTGATTTTATGTCCTAAAACAATTCCTTCTGTAACCATAAAATGGATTTTTTCCCAATTCAGAATCAAGTTTGCCTCTTCACATCTCTTAAGAACTAAATTCAAGTGGTAAAGACAATCTTCAAATGTTTTGCCAAAGAGTGTAAAATCATCTATAAACATTTCAAGAAATTTTTCAGTCAGTCATGTCAGAAAAAATTGCCGACATGTAACGCTGAAATGTGGCAGGGACATTGCACAGACCAAATGGCATTCTCCTATAGGCATATGTTCCATTAGGACATGTGAAAGTTGCCTTATCCTGATCTTCAAGTGCAATTGGTATTTGGTTATACCCTGAATAGCCATTGAGAAAACAGTAAAAACCATATCCTGCAATTCTTTCCAACATTTGATCAATAAATGGTAAAGGAAAATGATCTTTTCTAGAAGCATCATTGAAACTCCTATAATCGATACAGACTCTCATCCTGTAACAGTCCTTGTAGGTATCATCATTTTCATTCTTTATAACTGTCATACTTCCTTTCTTTGGTACTACCTGGACTGGACTTACCCAAGGGCTGTCTGAAATTGGATAAATAATACCTGCCGATAGAAGCTTGACAATCTCCTTTTTCACCACTTCCTGCATTGCAGGATTCAATCTCATCTAAGGTTGTATTATTGGCTTGTAGCTATCCTCCAGGAGGATTCTATGCGTACAAATTGCTGGACTAATCCCTTTGATATCCTCTGTAGTCCACCCTAAAGCTCCTTTGTGTGCTTTTAAGACTTGAATAAGTCTGTTTTCTTGTTCTGCAGTCAAAGAAGATGAAATAATTACCGGAAATAATCTTGCTCAAGATAAACATATTTTAAATGAGAGGGTAGAACTTTGAGTTCAATTTTTGGTTGAGCTTCTTCTGATTGCATCTCCTCATCCTCGGAATCTTTTTCCAGTATTTCAGCTTCTTTCCTAATTGTGGGATCATCATCTTGTGCGGAGCCTGATTTGGTCAAACATCTTTCCATTGAGTCTGAAATTAATTGATCATCTTTGAATTCATCTGCAAGATTACTAATCATGTTAATAGAAAAGCATGAAGATGATGCCTCATCTCCTGAAAATCTTAGTATCTTTTGCATATAAAAATGACTCTTTCTTCATCAACTCTCAAGGATAGTTGCCCTTGATGAACATCTATGATTTCTCTTCCTGTCGCAAAAGATGGTCTACCCAAAATTATCGGTTCATCAGGACATTCTTTCATTTCAAGTACTATAAAATCTACAGGGAAAACAAACTTATCTACTCTTACAAGCACATTTTCAATTATTCTCTTAGGTTTCTTAGTACTTTGATCTGCAAACTGAAGAGAAACACCTATGTCCTTCATTTCACCAAGATCCAATTTTCTAAAGATAGAAAATGGCATCAAATTTATTGAAGCTCCAGAATCACAAAGTGTTTTTCAAAATATACCCCCCTCCCCCCCAGAGTGCATGGAATGGTGAAACTGTCAGGATCACCAAGTTTTTGTGGTAGCTTATTTTGAAGTATAGCACTGCATTTTCAGTAAGTATTACCACATAAACTTCTTCCAATTTCCTTTTACTTGACAAAATTTCTTTTAAAAATTAAGCATATGAAGGCATTTGTAACAAAGCATCAGCGAAAGGAATATTAATATGAATATGTTTTAAGATTTCCAAAAACTTTGCAAATTTACTGTCAAGCTTTTCTCTTTTTATTTTTTGTGGAAATGGAATTGTCACAGGGAGAGGAGCCATTTTTTAAGAATTTTTTTCTTCCTTATTCTTTATTTCTTTCTCCTTTGATGGTTTAGATGGTTTTTCAATATTCATACCCTTGTCTACATGTTGTTCTGTCTGGTTCTTTTCTTGTCTGCCTGCATGTGGTTCATCAAGATTCTTACCTGACCGTAAATTGATGGCTTTAAGGTGTTCTTTTGGGTTTTTCTCTGTATTTCTTGGTAAGGTACCTTGAATTTTTTCTAACACAAGAGTTTCCAATTGGCTCAGCTGAATTTCCAAAATTTTAAGGGCTGAATTTTTGCTTTCCATCTTTTCATCAGTGACCTTAATGTATTTGTACAAAAGGTCATCAAAACTTGGATGTGTTTGCTGAGGCCTTTGCTGATATGGAGCTTCTTGTTGATAAGGTCTGAAATTTGGTTGCCCACGATTTTGACTCGGTATCCCGGTGGACCCTGTATCTGTTGTTTCTGGAAGCCTTGAGAGTTTTCTGCACCATTTGGGTTACTCCACTGAAATCCTGGATGCTTTCGTGCCATTGGACTCCCAAAAGGATATGGCTTGTAACCGATGACATTAAAATGTTCATCCGTTTGATTGGTTGCTTGACATTCATGGTTTTGGTGGTTTCCTACGCACTTGTCACAAGCCTCAGATTGGTTTGTTTGTTGCGTATTCACCTGAAAAGATTCAAACTTTTGTGCCAAAGAAAAAATTTGTTGTGTTAGTGTATTTAAAGCATCAACCTGATTTACGGTAACAACTTTTTTAATGATTACACGCTCAGAGGGCCATTGGATAGCGTTCTCAGAAATTTCATTCAACAGTTGCAATGCTTCCTCTGTGGTTTTTCCCATTACAGAACCTCCTGCAACTGCATCTATCAGTTTTCTAGCAGAGGGTTTTAACCCATGATAGAAAATTTTGAAACGACCCGGCCAGTCGTCTTGAGCTCTAGCACGTCGTTCAGCGGTTTGAAGTCATGAGCAGCTTTGTTTCAGGTATTATGACTTGCAGGTGTGGTCGGAATTGAATTTCGAGAAGATAAGAGTCAAATTGGAAAGAAAATTCTCATTTTAGAAGCCTTAAGTTGGAAGAATCGACTAAGACTGGAATTTGGAGTAAACGACCTCGGAATCAGGATCTGAAGGTTCCAAAAGGTTCGTATGATAATTTTGGACTGGGGAGTATGTCCGGATCGGGTTTTGGATAACCCGAGAGCTTTTCAGCGTATATTGTGGACGTTAGCAATTTAGAAGGAATTTCATAAGTCAAGGTTGAAGTGCATTTCAGTGTAATTGATGTCCGTTTGGGATTCTGAATCTGGGAATAGCTCCGTATGGTGATTCTTGAGTTGGGAGCGCGATCAGAAGTGAATTCGGAGGTCTGTAGGTTATTTTGAAGTCATTTGGCTAAAGATAGAAATTTTAAAGTTTTTGAGAAGTTTGACCGAGAGTTTGACTTTTTGATATCCGGGTCGGATTCCAATTCCTAAAGTTGGAGTAGGTCCTTAAGGTCGAATATGACTTGTGTGCAAAATTTGGGCTCAATCGGACATGATTTGATAGGTTTCGGCATTGGATGTAGAAGTTTGAAATTTCAAAGTCCATAAAGCTTCAATTGGAGTGTGATTCATGATTTCGACGTTGTTTGACGCGATTTGAGGCCTCAAGCGAGTTTGTATCATGTTTTGGGACATGTTGGTATAATTGGTTAAGGTCCCGAGGGCCTCGCGATTTGAGGCCTCAAGCGGAGCTTCATTTGGAAGCTTATATCTCGAAATATCTAAAGAATCTGAAACTTTCAAAACATAAAAGTTGTAGCTCTTGCATTCTAGTTTCCAGAAAGTTAAACCATTCATGAGTTGGACATTTTATCAGAAAGTTATGATCAATTGAAGATGGTTGGGTAGTCTAGGACCCACTAGCATGCTTTACTTGTCGTACTTGTGACCTTGTCAATAAAATATCATGGGATGCTGTCAATTAGTAATTAAATCTCTAATAAGGATAAAGTTTACTTTTCTTAATCAACTAGAAGGAAAATTGATTCTTCCTTGGATAATTGCGTTTCAGATAAATCTATAATGTTTAAACCCTGTCGAAATTAGAAAGTAAATCCCCAGAAAGGCTTTAAATACTATTTTCAGGTTCATTAAAAGGAGAATTCTATCACTTCATTGAATAGCTAATGTTCCTAATAAAAATGCGGTTTATTGTGTGAATATGTGTAATTATGGGTTCCTGAGTCGCATGTATGATTTGCGAGCAAGATGACCTTGTTATTTATATATAACTGCGTCGCATGATCGATTCGTGCGGGGCAGATAGATGCATCTATGGTTCGAGTCGTTCGACCCTCGGCAGTGCACATTTTGTTATTGTTGGTCCGCGTCGTTCGACCCTCGACATATCTCGCGCATGATAATTACTGCGTACCTTTCTGTGATTTATACATGTTTATTGGCTTGGAAACTATAAATTGTCAATTGAAATGACGAGGTATAATGAAAGAAGAACTGATATTCCTTATCCCTGATATTTATTAAATTGCCTATGATATTCATGCTTAGTGTCTCACTCGATAAACCCGGGATGGACTGGGTGGTTCCCTACCATTGGACCATGCGTCCCACATTTCCAGCATGCGGCAACGCAGAATTTTGTTCTCTTCAGCTGTGGCCGATTCAGATATTGGGATGACTGGATTCGGGTCATCCACGGAAGAGTTGACGATTGGTAAGTGACTTTCAGATGTCATTTCTATGCTCCCTTTTGATCTCGTGAAGTAAGGATGGGAAGCCAGGTTACCGCAAAACCAACCAGCTAAAAATACCTTTCAAGAGTGAACCACAAAAACGTTTGGTTGAAGCATTTATCACATAGGGGATCACAAGTTTGGGGTATGCAATGCACCAAGGCAATTAAACGCTCTCTACATGTTTTGCCACAGTTGTGTGTTTCATCCCAGCTTTATTTCTCAGGTTTGAACTTCCCTTTTTATTTTATTTTCGCCCTTTGTTTTTCTCTGTTATTTTATCACTCTTTTCTTTCTTTTATTATATATTTTTTTTCTTGCCCTTTTATTCCTCACTCAATTTCCTTTCTTAAGGTTATGATCGAATCCTATGTGGATTGCCTACGTATCACACCGCCGCGTGAATCAGATAATCATGTAGTTCAAGGAATAAAGGTAATAAACATTTTTCGAAATTTTCATTCATTAGATAAAAACATCCAACTTCATGCTTCAGCACATTTCTAGGGATTTAAAAAGACTACAAAAGACTCAAGACATACTTTCTTGGAAATTTAAAAACTACAGTGGACTACAACAGGGAAATGAAATACAGACTCGAAAATACATCAAGAATACATCAGTGATTCCATTGCTCCAGGGACCCGTGAGGCATAATTCGGCCTTGCCACGGGCCTGCGTGCCATATTTTGCTGGAGGCGGTATAGGTCATCAATTATCTTGTGGACGAAGATCATTACCACTGCGAAGAAATTGGTCCGAGTCATATCCTCACATTCCTGGAATTTGGTGACAATGTAATCGGCGATCTCTCGAACCCTTTGCCTGATGACGCCCTTTTCCTGAAGCAGACGCCCGATCTGTTGAAATCTCGCCTCTAAAACCTGGGCGTCTTTATGGCTCTGCTCTTTCCATTGTTGCAACTCTCCTTCCAACTGAGCCATCATGGCATAGCACTGTTCTCTTTCTGCCTTAAATCTTTTTGCTTGTTTGACCATTTCGTTTTCAAAGGTGGCCATCTTTTCTTTTAAACTAGTGACTTCTTGGTCGTGCTTTCTCTTCAATTTTTGCACAAATTCTGCTTTTTCCTCTGCACTCTTTGCCAATTTTTCCCGAACTCGGGCCAAATCCTCTTCGGCTTTGTCTAGGTCATCCCCGTGGCTACACAACTTTTGCCTGAGACTGTTGATAAGTCTTTCGTTCGCTCTGCCTCTCTCAGGGTTTTCAATAGCTATCTTCATTTTCTAGATCTGAGCCCAGAGGGCTTCATTTTCTTTGTTCAACCTGTTTCTTTCCCCTTCAGCTGCGGCGGCTTGTAGAGTGTTTTCAAATTTGAGCTCCCTGATTTGGGCCTCCAGTTTACTTATGGTAGCCCGGTAGTTGTTTTCTTTCTCTAACCAAGCCAAGTGCTCTTGTGTCTGCTCAGTGAAATGCTTCACGTGGGGTCTTTTTTGCAGGTCGTTCTGGCTCTTGGTGTTCTCTGCCTCTTCTACCATACCAAGAAGTGTAGGCTGGCTCTACTTCCTCTCTGGATAAATTTCTTACCCGAGTCTGAGGCTCTAAAAATTTGCACTGGTTCCAGATCTGGTGGACCCTGTCCTCTGGGAATGCAGCTCTCGGACATAGCTCAATGGCTTGCTGGGTTAGGTCCTCGTCATGTGGAACACCCTGTTGTCTTCCCAACTGTCGTAAGACCCGGTGTGGGGAATACGGCTGAATGCTTCGCAGGCCCATCAACAAAAGGTAACACACCTCAGCCGACATGTTGATAACTTCGCCGACAGGGAGCCACCCGAATGTCCACTCGATTCGGTCCGCAGTCAATGAACTCAAATGTAAGAGCCAGGCCTCTGTGCCTTCAGGAAATTCGTGGCCCTCTACCCGAGTACTGTGTTCTTCGATACAATTCAAACCGGTCAAGCTGTAGTTCATGTAGCCTGGGCGGTGACAGAGGTGCTCAATCATCCAGATCTGTAGGAGCAGGTTGCACCTTTCAAAGAATTTTCCCCCAGACTGGCAAACCGTCAAGGCACGGTAAATCTCAGCTAAAACCATCGGTATAAGAGTGCCATTGGAATTTTTCATCATGAAATCCGCCATCCCCACCAGTCCAATATCTATGAGTCCGTCACTCCTTGGGCAGATTGGGGTACCCAAGAATGCTACCACGAAAGCCAACCCCCGGCGGGCTTCCCATTTAGCCTGGTTCTTGTGATGAGTTAGACTAGTGTTCTCAGCTTCGAAACCCCGAGGATCTCCATAGCGACTGTATAGGAAATATAAAGTGCAGAACCCCCAGACAGGTGCAGGTCTTGGATTTCTTGACTAATACTCAGAAGGTCTAAGAACTTGTGTGGAGTCACAGCCCGGGGTGCCACTGGATATCGGCTTCTGAGATTTTCACTGAGGCCGGCATACCCCGCTATTTCCTCTAGCGTGGGTGTCAACTCAAAGTCTGAAAAGTGGAAGACTTTGTGAGGGGGGTCCCAAAATGATACTAGAGCTTCGATGATATCCAACCTTGGCTTGATTTTTAGAAGACCAGTGAGTCCGCCTAAAGCTTTTACCGTAGACTTTCTACTAACTTCCCCCAAGTCTCTCCACCACATATGGAGTCCCAAGGGAATTTCCTCGACAGCCTTAAAGGGAATACTTTTGACAGTGTTCATCCTGCACATTTGTTTAAGTGATTTGGTTAAGAAAACAAAGCCATGATTTATTTTTTGACCAAAGGTAAAGAAAAATGCTATTTTGCAAAAGTTTTGTATTTAAGAAAAATGGACCATCCTTGCAAATACGGCCCTTAAATACTTCAGGTAGGAAGTTTTTAGGGATGTGCTCTCTAATTGGGTCGAAATTTTGGAAAAGACCACAGGAGGCTTTTTTTGCAAAAATAGCCTTCCGGCGCCCCGTTGAGACAATTGGCTATTTAAGAAAGGATGGCATCACCTAATTTTATTTAGGACCTGATTTTGTATCTGGATTTTGGAAAAATAAGGTTGGACCCGATGAAGGTTGCCTACATATCCCACACTCGTGAGAATCAAACAGTGTGTCGGGAAATCTTGAAAAATACTATTTTCCTTCTCCATTTTTCAAACATTTTGACAGCGTTTCGGGATGATTTTGAATACCAAGATTTTTTCAAAAACCGGATAAATATCCTATTCTATTTCTCTCTTTGTTTTTCTGTTATTCTTTTTTTGCTTTAGCCGGTCAACAAACAAACCGAAATAAAATATTGTACACATAGCAATTAGGATGCATCAGGATGGTTTTAATTTCAGGTTCACCTGTCCTAGATGGACCCAACCCCTGTGTTGAGTCCCCTAAGTCAAATTCACGTGATGCAAATAATTGTTCCTACTAGGGATCCTGCATGGGGCTATGTTATACTAGGTTTATATCCTGGGGTTTTGTTCTAGATAAGGCTTACCCGAGCGGACAGCTAGAGCCGAGGTTGGGGCAGCGTACTGGGAATACAGAAGCTTCACCGGCTTTGCAACTTGTCCGTACCTCATTCTAAAATTTGGATGACTCTAACAGAAAAGAAATCACACGAAGTGCACACTTCCCAGATTATTTAGAAGACTCAGAGAGAAGAAGGGTTTCAGCACAGTTTATACGCAGTTCAAATAATATCAAAGCGGTAAAAACATCAATTAACATATTAGGTTTAAGCACGTAAAATCAGATAATGAAAGCCAAAATATAAAAGTTATATAAGCTCGAATTCTTGAACCCTGAACCAGAGATTCTGGGTTCGGCCCCAGCAGAGTCGCCAGAGCTGTCACACCTCCTTTTTCACCCCCGGACTAATGAAGGGGTAATAAGGGAGTTTTTCCACTTTAAGTGACATTATTCGGTGTTAGAATTTATTATTATTTCAGAGTTGCCACCCGGATTTTTGACGATGCTCCGGGACACCGTTTTATTTTGAAAATCCCAAACCGAGGAATTGTTTACTCTGTTTTAAGTTGTCTGCGACCAGATCAAAATTCTGTTAACCCGGGAGAAGGTGTTAGGCATTCCCGAGTTCCGTGGTTCTAGCACGGTCGCTTAACTATTAATATTTGGCCTAAGTTATCTGATTATTTACGTATTTTAGCCTATTGTGCATTTAGCCTTTTAACTTTTAGCCGCTTTTAATATTTATGGATTTATCTTGAAACAAGTCACGATGGCGGGCACTTGTTTGTTTTTGGACATATTGTAATTGCGCCACATGAAATGCACCCGCAATTACAACATGTGATTTTTATTATTGTTTTGAGTTAGAATCGGGCACATGAGTTGCCACACCCGAGTGTAGATTACATAGTCAAGACTATAGTTGTGACGGTTTTAGAATGCCTATTTGGAGGCGATATTCAATTACTCTCTAGGTTTCCTATCCAAAGAGGTATTTTAATTTTATGGAATATGTGTATGACCAATTTGGATATTTATGAATTTATCTTAGGACAAGTCACGATAGCGTGCACTTGTTGTTTTTGAACACATGGCAATCACGTCAAATGAAATACACCCGTAATTGCTACGTGTGATTTTATTAAGGTTTGAAGTGAGGGTCGGGGGCACGAGTTGCCGCACCCGGTGTAGTTTATGGTTATTTGAAGTGATACTTGATTATTTACTAAATTTCAATTAAAAGGTAATTTTCTACCTAGAGGAATATGTACAAGGTTGACTAGAAATAAAATTCATTAGCTCAAAGGACAACATACTTTGGGCTATGGCCACATTTTAGCCCCAAATTATCATTAAACCTTTTGGCCAATCCTAATTAAGGCTAGTTGTAAAAGAGATAAAACTATGTAATTATAAAGGAAACAAGCTAACACATAAAGTTTCATAAGAAAATCCAATAAATTACTGACTTTCAAATTACCTATCTATAACGACCCAGCCGGTCGTTTTGTGTGTTGCGACTCCATTCCCGTAAATGACTTTTTCCATTGCGGATACTCGTGCCTTATGTCTTGTGTGGGCAGGTAGTTCGAGATTCAGAAGTGATTTGGCCAGTTCAGGAACACTTGGTTCCTGAAGGCTAGCCTATTTGGCTAATTTTGGTTCCGAGCAGCATTTTGAGAAAACAACCTCGGAATCGAGTGCTGACAGCTCCAGCAACTCAGGATGATGATTTCGGACTTGAGCGTATGTTCGCCTCGGGTTTCTGATGACCCGGGAGTATTTCGGCACCTGAATTGGAATTCAGGATTTCATAAGATTTAGAATTCAGCCTGGAATTGGACCTCATGATATCATGGTCCGAATGGAATTCCGGAACTGGCAATAGTTCCGTATAGTCATTTATGACTTGTCCGCAAAATTTGGGGTCATTCCGAGCAGTATAGACCCGTTCGGCGTATTGGTGAGCCATTGAAATTTTCTTGAAATCTTAAGTTTGGAACTAAGGGGTTTTGGAGAGTGATTTATAGTTTGGACGATGTTTTTAGTGTTCTGGGAGCTCGAGCGAGTCCGTCATATGATTTGGGATTGGTTGGTGTAATTTGTCGAGGGCTCGGGTGGGCCCAGGGGTCTCCCGGACCCCAAGCGGGGTCAAAAACCCAGCAATTTCATAGCTGGTGGCAATTTTCTGGTGTGACCGCCCCTGCGGTCCATGAGCCGTAGGCGCGAGGCTCGCACCAGCGGCCAATCCATCGCAGGAGCGGCCTTTGTCGCAGGAGCGACCTTCCTTCCGCAGGAGCGGCTCGACAGGAGCGGACCAGGCTCCGCAGGCGCGACCTCCCCAGGGCCTAGGCCAAATTGCAGGCGCGACCCTTTTCTCGCAGGGGCGAGATCGCACCTGCGATCCAAAGGTCGCAGGGGCGGAAACTGCTGAAGCAATCCTATAAAATCCCCATTTCGTTATTTTTCTTCCCAAACTCGATTTTCCTCAATTGTTGAGACCCCTAGGAGCTCCATATTAGTTGTGGCGAGTCATTTACTCAGGTAAGTAATTCTTTGGCTTCCCACATGTTTATAACTTCGATTCTTGAGGAACTTCCACTTCCAAAATTCATAAAAATTCATGGGAAGGCTTGGGAAAAATAGAGGGTTTTGAGAAAAATTGAATTTCTGATTTTTGGGCTATTATAGGATGATTAATTTAGTTAATCTTGATCCTTAGGCGACGTATAGCGCATTTCTTCAAGAATCGTAATTTTCCGGACGCCGAGGCTCGGAGTTGAATATTCCAAGTACGTCAAGAATGTGTTTTAAGGGAAATCTTTGATAAATCCTCCTCGATTCCTCCTAAATTGATATAATTATGTGTTTTTGGCTAGTTGCGAGCCATCGAAGGTAATTCGGAGGATTCGTGCGTCTTGTTGATTGGTCCGTTGACCGGAGGAGTACTTGTCCAGGTGAGTCTCCTTTCCAAACTTTGTAAGGGGGAAACGTCCCCTAGGCTCCTTGTTGCTAATTGTGATTGTTGAAGGGGCTGTGTACATACCACGTGATGAGAGTCCGTACGTGGCATCTATA
>ML281917.1:0-27839 GCA_005239495.1 Nicotiana undulata | reverse complement strand
AAACTCGAGGTTCGGACCAAAACCCGATCACCCATATCCCCACGATTAAGAATATACAATTATTTTTAAGATTCGACCCCAAATTGGGGTTGAATCACCCAAAAATCCCAAAAAACTCAATTTCTACCTTAATTTCTATGTTTTTAGGCCTAGAATCTAGGGATTAATTGATGAAAGTAAGGGAAAATGATGTTAAGAACACTTACCTATGGAGGTTGGAGGACTTGAATTTCGCCTGTGGAGGTTTTGGGGAAGAAGGAGGAAGTAAGAAAGGGTGAAATCCCGTAATGAAGTCTGTTTTGGAGTTAATAAAATAACTGGGCAATTTTCGCACCTGCGGAAGGGGGCTCGCACCTGCGGTATCGCAGGTGCGGAAAAGGTATCGCACCTGCGGTCTTGGGCCAGCCCAGAACGGAAGGGGACTCGCACCTGCGGAAGCCGCTCCTGCGAAATTTGGTCGCCCCTGCGGGAAAACTCGCACCTGCGGTGGCCTGGACCGCACCTGTGGTCACGCGCCTGCGGACTTTGGGCAAAGGGCTGGGGATCGCTCCTGTGAGGCTGGAACCGCAAGGGCGGTCCCGCACCTGTGGCTGGGCAACCTCGCCTGCGGTCACATCAGCTGTTGTGCACCAGCAGTGGTTTCTGCTGGTTTTTGGCCTCGCGCGGGGTCCGGGAGGCACCTGGGCCCACCCGAGCCCCCGTCCAAATATACCAACAAGTCCTAAATCACTAAGCGGACTCGCTCGAACTTTCAGAACACGAAAAAAAAAAGCGGAACTCGAAATCAAACCCCGAAACTTATTTAATCAAACTTAAGAACTTTAAAATTCTAGAATTCACTTCAATACGTCGACTTCAAACTTTACAGACAAGTTATAAATGACACCACAGAACTATTCCCGGTCTCGGAATCTCATTCGGACCTCGGGAAAATGACACCACTTTCCAAGCCACATTTCAAATTCTTTAAAACCTCAAAGTCTCATTTTTTATCGAAACTACTCAATTCACGTCCGTTTCACACCAAGTTCCACAGATAGGACAAATAATCTATAATAAACCTGTTCCAGGCTCCAGAACCATAATACGGGCCCGGTAACACGTTTTTTCCATAATTATTCATTTTCAAAATCCTTTATTATTTTCAGAAAACAATTTTCTTTAAAAATTCATTTCTCGGGCTCGAGCCCTTGGAATTCGATTCCGGGCATATGCCCAAGTCCCATATTTTTCTACGGACCCTCCGGGACCGTCGAATCACGGGTCCGGGTCCGTTTACCAGAAATGTTGACCAAAGTCAACTATATTCATTTATTAATTATCAAAACTCATTTTTTATCAAATTTTCACATAATGGCTTCCCGGCTACACGCCCGGGCTGCGCACGCATATCTAGGTGAGAATAACGGAGGTTCTCAGAGCCTCAGAACACACGTACAGCTTAAATTACGTAAGATGACCTTTTGGGTCATCACATTTATATGAAAAACTGAAAAATGCTAGTTTTTGCCTTAAAGTTTTGATTTAAGTTGACTTTGGTCAATATTTTGGGTAAACGGACCCGGACCCATGATTTGACGATCCCGGAAGGTCCGTAGGAAAATATGGGACTTGGGAGTATGCCCAGAATTGAATTCCGAGGTCCCAAGCCGGAGAAATGAATTTTTGAAATAAATTGTTTTCCTGAAAAATATAAGAGATTTTAGAAATTGATTATATTTGAAATTTATGGTATCTGGACCGTATTTTGGTTCCGGAGTCCGATACAGGTTCAATATGATATTTGTGACATGTTTGTAAAATTTGGTACGAAACGGAAGTCGTTTGACGTGATTCGGACCCGTCATTGTGAAATTTGATACTTTGGAAGTTTTTGTTGATTTTGATGCTAAATTCATTGTTTAAGATGTTATTTTGGCGATTTGATCGCACGAGTAAGTCCGTAGGATATTTTTGAGGTTGCGTACATATTTGGTTTGGAGCTCCGAGGGCTCGGGTGAGTTTCGAATAGGTGTCGGGGTGATTTTAACTTAGAAAATCTGGTGTCTTTTTTGTTGTTGCTGGTGTCCAGAAAATTTACCCTATGCAAACGCATGGGCATCCATGCGAACGCAATGCACACGCGGGGAAGGAGGCTGGGTAACACTGTGTGAACGCATAGGACCAGGTGCGAATGCGGAGCATAGGAAACTTACTCTACGCGAACGCACCCGGGTAGTTGCGAACGCATAGAGTGTTAAAGGGGATGGGTCTGGGTAGTTTTTATTCAGTGCGAACGCACTCTTTGGAATGCGAACGCAATGGGAAGGGGAAGGGCAGCCTATGCGAACGCATAAGGCTGATCGCGAACGCTTAGGGCAATATTTTGCCTAGTTTTCTTAAAACAGTAGCATTACGGGATTTATCAAAATTTCATAACTCTTTCACCTAAACTCGAACTTGGGCGATTTTTTGAAGAGGGATTTCGCTACAAAATCATAGGTATGTATTCTTAGACTCGTTTTCTTCAAATTTCATTAACACCCATTAGATTTATAGGCCTAAATCATGTTCTTAAGGGTAGAAAATTAGGGGTTTGGGTAGAGTTAGGAATTTTTGAATAATTGGAATTTAGACCTCGTTTTGGGGTCAGATTCCGGAACTAATTACATATTCGGGCTCGTGGGTGAATGGGTGATCGGGTTTTTGTCCTAACCTCATGTTTTGACTAAGCGAGCCCGTTGTCGATTTTTGACTTTTGGGAAAGAATGTTAGAAAACCTATAATTAAGCATTGGAATTGTATTGTTTAGCGTTTATTGATGTTATTAAGTCAATTATGTCTAGATACAATTGATTTGGAGTCAAATTCAAAAGGGAAAGTGGTGATTGAGGCTTGATTTTGGTCGTGGAAGTCGAGGTAAGTGTTTGGCCTAACCTTAGCTTGAGGGAATAGGTGTTGAGTCTTATTTGTTATGTGTCAATATCATGTTCAACGTATAGGTGAGGTGACGAGTACCTATACGTTGGTGTCAAGCATGCCCGTGAGTCGGATATTATGAGTTATGTGATTTTTATTGATATTTACTGTATTATAGCTTGAAATTCACTTTGTGGTTGTTCATTTTGGTGGAAATTCTTGGTAATGAATATTGTTGAGTATTGACTTCGGGTTGAGAAATTTTATGTGAAGATATGTACTTGAGTGTGATTGGTTATAGTTGTGTCCCTTGTCGGGATGGTGATATTTCTATTGTTGTTCCCTTGCCGGGATGTTATGATTTATTATTATGGTTCATATTGTTGATTTTTCCTCGCCGAACTTTTGTTATTGATATTGTTTGGGTGAGGAAGAGTGTAAAGCACGAAGGGTGATGTCGTGTATTGATTATTGTGAGGAAGAGTGTAAAGCACGAAGGGTGATGCAATGTACTTATTATTGTGAGGATTAGAGTGTAAAAGCACGAAGGGTGATGCCGTGCCATATTATGACATTAAAAGCACGAAGGATGATGTCGTGCCGTTTCTATTGATTATTGTGAGGATGAGAGTAAAAGCACGAAGGGTGATGCCGTGCACTTGCATTTATTATTTTGTGAGGATGAGAGTAAAAGCACGAAGGGTGATGCCGTGCACTTGCATTTATTATTTTGTGAGGATGAGAGTAAAAGCACGAAGGGTGATGCCGTGCACTGTCTTCTCTGTGATGTTATATCCTGTTGTTCAAGTTGATATTGAATTGTTATCTTATTTCTCTATTTCCTTTATTTGATATTTCTTTCTCCCAGCATGTTCTCCTTTCCTTTGTACTTAGTTGTTTACTTCCTATTATTATTATTATTTCCTTCGAATGTTAGTAAATTGCACAGGTTATTTTGGTTGTCGTGTCCTAGCCTCGTCACTACTTCGCCGAAGTTAGGCTCGGCACTTACTCAGTACATGGGGTCGGTTGTACTGATGCTACACTCTGCACATCTTTGTTGTGCAGATCCCGGTACAGGACCCTATGGACATTAGATCGAAGAGGCTGCCTTCAGTCCACGTGGAGACACCCAAGTAGTCATGTTGGCGTCCGCAGACCTTGGCGTCCCCTTCTATTTCTTTTGTATTCTGTTCTAGCTATTTTAGAAACAGATGTACTTATTTATTCAAACCTTTATATGTAGTATTCATAGACAGTCCGTGAGTTGTGACTCCAATATTCTGGGATTTGGTTTTTGTGAAATTTCGTAAAAGCATTGGATTGAGTTATATACCTTGCTTCATTTTATACTTTTATTCATGCAGATGTTGTATTTCACCTGTTTTCGACTAATAATAAAGGTATAAAGTAAATTAACCATTCACGTTGGTTTGCCTAGCGGGTTCAACGTTAGGCGCCATCACAATTCCGACGATGGAAAATTCGGATCGTGACACTTAGATAATATGAATAAGGGGAAAAGAAAGAAGTGAAAACAAACACAGAAAAAATTGATAATTACAAGAATAGCAACTACAGTTTATATATCATACATCTTGGAATCAATTTAAGTTTTTTCTCTCTCTTTTTTTCAACTCATTTCTAAATAATATCTAATACCTTTTTATATACAAAGCAGGTCGAAAGCACAAAAAGAAATGTCTTTATATACCTTTAATCCAATTTGAAATCCTGCTCTTTATTTCTATTGTAGCGAGTCCATTCTTAATAAAGAGGTGATCGATATACATATATAGATAAGGTTGTATTGTGGGCCGGTTCAGGTCCGGGCCCGACCCCGACCCAGGCCCATGAGACCATATGGGTAGTGGTCTAAATGGGCAGGCTCGTTAGGTCCGGGCCCAGTCGGTTCCTTAAGTCCATGTGGGCCGGTCCTTTGATTTGAGCCCGCGTGCCCGGGATCGGCTTCTAAGTGGGCCGGTTCAACCCGGCCCAACGATTATTTTTTTTAAAAGAAAAAAATTCTGAAAAATGGCCAACAGTTGGATAATTAAAAAATACCAGCCAAATTAGCCGTTTGGCACTTTGAAAAATAGCCATTCTGCCCCCTAAACTTTGTTTTAACCCCAAACTTTTTATAATTATACTTTTTCCCTATTTTCAACTATAAATACTCCCTCATTCTTTCATTTCTCAAAATCATCAATCTCTCTCTAATTTTCTTCTATAATTGCTTACTTTATTATTGCAATTTGTGAAAAATTGTCAAGTTGGTGAATTGAAGTATTCAAGTCTTCAACGATATATAATTTGCAAGAAGTTGTTCGTCAATTCGGTAAACTCGTTCCAACTCTTAAGTTTTAATATTATAGTTTTGTTTGTTTTAGTTTGTATAATTATAATTAATATGGACTTTTGTTTGAAAAAAATATTTGGTAAAAGTAAGGGAAAATCCAAAATCGGTGAATCTAGTGGCCAAGCTATTACTACTCCCCCGGCTCCCCGACCCAAACCTGTTACCCGTTTTACACTTGTTATTCTTGATACCGATAACACATTATTTGGATTTACCGATAGTCAATTTTACCATGATATTGCACCAGGTGAACAATTAAACCATGAATATATGAATGCTCTTTATGGTAATCCAACTATTAATGAAAATGATGATGAAAATATAGATTTTGATGAAACGCAACCGGATGATGATACACCTATTAGTCCTGTTGTTGAACACTACAAGAAAAAAAGGTTATTAGCGACTAGTCAAAAATCTGGTCCCTAAAAGTGTACATACAGGGACGATTTTATTTCCTGGTTCCAAAATCCCATTTTTTTCTCCTAAATAAACGAAGGGATTTAATCTGGTCTAAAAAAAGGCAAATACCCGGTCTCTAATAATTACATTTCAGCGGGAGAAGAGGCGTGAATCAAATAAGTAAAAAACTTTTTACCTTTAGGCACTTCCTAAAATATTTTCCCCTCTCTCTCTCTCTCTCTCAACCCTTAAAATTCCAAGACGCCTAAAACCCTCTCAATAGCTCTTTCTTCTTCCGCTAAACAAGCTCACTAAACTCTGGGCATAACTGCTTCAAGAGTAACATGTGATTCGTTTTTTTATAGTAAAAATCAGAAACTTTTTCCTTCCATTACTTTCTCTTTTTCTTTCTTTCTTTTTGATCTATGGTTCTTTGATTGTGTTTCTTTCTTTGTTAGAATACTAATTTTTGTTGTTTGAGAACTAGAAGTGATGGTATTGGGTTGAAGTTGGGGCTTGGAGGGCAAGAGCCATCTTAACGTTCTGTGTTTGAATTTTTTTCATCTATTTGAAATTTAATTGTTGTTGTGTGAGAGCTAATGTAAAGTATTTGAGGATTAATTGTGGAACTTTGTCTGTTAGGGATGTATTAAACAAGTCTTTTGGGAACTTGATTGAAAGGCTAAGGAATGTATGTCGTGGGTATACTGTGTGATATTGTTTGTTGTGAGTTTTCTTATGTGGTGATGAATTGGTTGAACTTTTTACATATTATGTGCTCTAATTTAGTTTCTTTACTCTAGAATTTTATGGGTTTTTTGAATTGTATAACCAATTTATTGATCTTTGTAAACCCAATATTATACTTAGGAAAAACTTTAGACGAGGAAGAAGTGGTGGTATGCATTGTCTTTGTTAATGTATCTCCCTCCATCGTCTTTGTTTCTCTTTTTAAACTTGCATGTTTTAACGTTGACATCATTTTGGATTATCTGATCCCTGCAATCCCAGTTGTTTGATTCATATTGCACTAGCTATGAAAGATCGCGTGTCTCTGTTCGTTAATTAAGAATATCCAATAGTATGAGAGTTTTGATTTAAGTGCTGCTGGCATAGAAATGTATTCCAGCAATGTGATGTGCTATGAATGTATTTGTTTAGATTTTTACTTCTCAAGCGATGATGCGAAGAGTAGCAAGAGGAAACAATCTGAAGATTAAATTTGTTCTGCACTCAATACTAACATGCATTCTCTTACAGAATGCTTTAATGAAGTTTAGTATGTCGTTATTGTTTGTTGTAATGCTTTAAGATTGCATGTGCATATGTAGATGTGCAAGATTTGAATGTCCCAGATCTATTTTTCTGGAGGTTTTCTTAGCTAATTTGGACTGATATCTATCTAAGAAACCTGAAGATGGATAAAGGAGAAAACTTCAAAGCTAAGTTTAAACATCATAATTAGTAAACAACTTGGTTTCATTGAAATCCTTTGTCAACTCCGTCAAAATATCACAATAGTATATGTACCAGTTTCATCGTTAGTCAAAAAAATTATGGTAGAATGTGCATTATTTGAATAGGAATATGTAAAACACATCATGTATTTATTTAGTTGAGCATTCTATATTATTTATTTTGACTATCAATTAAAATACCCCAGTTTTTGAAAAAGAACGTATGCAAAATGATGTTCCTTTTTCTCGATCTACTGATAAAGTTATACAATCCTCCCATACAGTTGAACCAAGTATGAATTCTCAAAATTTATGGAGTTATTAATTTATATAACTTACTTTTGATGCAAAAAATTTTACTAATATAATTCCTTGAAACAGGTGATATAGGGATGGCACGAGGACGAGGGCGAGGGCTTAGATCATTGTGCTCTTCAAAGGTTTCTGGAAATAAGGTGGGATCCTTTAATCACAATGCTCTTTACGCTAGTCAACGTTTTCCAAGAACTTCTAAGAGTAGAAGATCAGATTCTACAATATTTGTTGCTCAAGAAATGTGAATAACGAATAAAAATCCCTCGGTTCGTGAGAAAAAGCATGCACAAAGTAATATTTCATTTTCTCCAGAGGAGTTATGGAATTCACCCAAATAGTTGAACCAAGTATGTTCTAAAATCTATTTGATCATAAGTTTATTATTTGTATAAGATTTATAAATATTTTTATATTATGCAAATGTAGGTTCACGTACTAGTACGGTAAAAAACGTTTTGAGGAAGTAACAAGTGCAAAGATGTTGCATCACTTGAAGTGGAGCAGAAGCTGAAAGTAACATTTTACAATAATCGAACAGTTGGAAAGAATAGCAATCTATTTGCGAGGCACTTGAAAAAATTAGTTCGTGACCGTAATATATGTCCGTTGGGAGTATCATCGCGAGATGACATCAAGGAAGAAAAATTAAATCATATGTGGGCAGCTGTTGAGGTAACTGGATGAGGTATTCTTTTTTTCTTTGGGTTCCTTTTTTCTTACTATTCTGAAGATATGGACATGGTCTCTGTTTTTTATATTTTTCCTCTTATTTGATTATACGTACCAGAAGCTTTATTTTTAATTTAAACAGAATGAACTTATCTATTAGAGAAGGGAATAGAAGAATTATCTATAATGATTATACGTACTAGAAGCTTTATAACATGAAAGAAGATTGCTACATAGTTAGTGAGTTATATTTTTACTTTGCTTCAGAAGAATTATGGAGAAAACTATTGAATGCGATTTGTATGTCGCAATAACAAACCATAACTGAATGTGATGTATTAGTCGCAATATTTGAATGCAAAACGGCGATATGGTGCAATTGTTGATTATGATTTATAAGTTAGCTGAATAAATAGGTCTCATTTCTGATGGGAATAAGCTGCACGCAAAAAACTCGCGCCTCTCTGAAAAAAGGCTCCAAATTTCATATTCCGCCAAAACATTCTGTTTGATGGCCCCATTTTTGTTAAATTTCATATTAGACAAGGCTGCCAACACTTGTCTAATTAATGGCCTCATCTTCTGCCAGTATTGTGGAGAGTACAATTCTTCTATTGAGGAGATGCAGAGAGTTCCATATAAATGACACAGAGGATTGCCTCCGGAAATTGGCAATTTTACTTTGCTAGTTAGAGCAAAGGCCGATATCGATATTCTCTGTAGTGCTATTTGAGATGTTTCCTATTAGTTGTTCTTTTTCTGATGATATTGAGTTACATACTGTAGAGTATGACTCAATGTCTTAACTATGAAAAACTATTAGAAAGTTATAGTTTTGCTTTTCTCCAGAGAAGCTTTTCACATACTCTGAACTTCGAAAAAATTATTTTATTGTAGGATAAATTTGAGAGTGATGACAAGGATATTCATCGAGATCATATTTTGGGTTGGATGAAAGAATTATGGAATAAATGGAGAGGACAATTGGATGCAAAGTATGTGAAGGGTAAGCCAATCCAAAATGCTCTTAGAAATGTGCCAAAGGGAGTAGATAAGAAAGAATGAGAATGGTTGGTAAAGGAAATTTTTTTCTTCAGAAAGTTCTCAGGTTTGACATATAATACTTAGTTATATATTTTCATTTTCAACTATGATATTTTGTTTGAGGTTTTTTTTATAACATTTCAATCTAATATTTTTACACAAATATAGGCGACAAGCAATAGGAACGCAGCAAATCTTTGAAGGATCCTGTGTCTACATTAGAAAATGAGATGAAAGAAATGAAGCAACTAGTAAAGGCTCAACACTCTAATGTTCAGCCTCCGAAATCAACCATTTTAGGAGAATGGTCATTTGATGAACATACCAAGTTAGTGACAACTTTCTCGGAACATTAGTTCATTTAGTTGTTGATTGTGCATTTGCTGCTTTCCTACATGTTCCAACATCTTTTAACTTTCATTACAACTAGTCTGCAGATAAGAAATTCATCTAAAATGACTTTAAGAAGAAGAAATATAAATATATTACCCGAAAATTTACTGAAACAAACATTCACCTTGGTGTAAACATAGTTCGCTCATAAATTTTGGTCTAAAAGTGGTGTGCTAGTATATTTTGGTGTAAAAAGAGTCTGCTAGTAGTGAGTTTGAGTGATATACTAGTTAATTTTGGTGTAAAAGTGGTCTGCTAGTACATCTTGATCAGTATATGATTTGTATTGTCTATTTTTTCAAATGCATAGCTCTTCAGTTAAGTGGAGACAATTCCCTGATTCTAGAGCTAGGATCTTCTGGTACGTTGATAATGAAATCCGCCCGTCCTCTTTTTTTCCGCTGACACTCTTCTTGATTCTCTATATATTGTTTACACTGTATAATTTTACCTGAAGTCCATTCACTTCAGTTTCTAATGGACTACCAGTTGTTGAGGCTACTAGTTTTTTGTCTCCAAAGTGGGTACCATAGGGATATACATTTTGCTTGTTCTGGCAAATCTTATCTTATGTATCTTGCATTTGTCATCCTTTAGTACTTGACTTACATAATGTGCTTTTTGTTGCTAATTTATCCTTATCAACAACTGTGTGAAATGAGAAGAACTCTCCTCAGTTCAGCCTTTTGACTGTTAGTTTTTCATCTTAAAGCTTAGGAAAACTTGACTTATTGTTCTTATTATCCGAAAAATAGATATATTATTTCTAATCAATTCACGTTTGTTGTCATGCAGCCTCTTTTACATTGACGGTTTATTTTTTAAGTATATATAATTACATTTTACGAATTTGGGCATTTATTCAAGTAAGTGGTTAAATAATTATCCCACTAAAATTTATTTTCTATTTTTCTTCAATTTATTCTTAAGAATAACTGATTGCATCCTTTTTTCCAGGTTTTGGAGACTATAATTTACAAGTTAAGATGCAACTTTTGGAGACACATATACAAGATGACTTGATTTTGCAACAATATATTATTGCAAAAACTATTATTATATTTCTAATCTATGAATGTTAATTAGGTGTTTCTGCTATGGGTTTTTATAAGATACTGTGACTTACATAATGACTATATATACATTTTGCCATTAAGAAGAAGTTACTAAATTTTTGTAATAGAATGATTTATATTTAGATTATTTCTTGTGACCATGATTGTTAGAGAATTATTGATTAAAATTGAGATTTCTTCATATAAACGTTTAGGGATTAGCTGTAATGTTTTTAAGGATCAAACTGGTTCTTAAAATAGCCATTTGATCAATTTAATAGATACTAGTTAAGGACCCGAAATAGTAGTCCCCAAAAGGTTCTAGGGACCAGAAAAATCCAGTAGCTAAATCAATCACGGACCAGATACTAACTAATTAAGGTATTATTTTTCTTTTATCCTGGACCAGAAATCTGGTCCTTAAAAGTATTTTAGAGAAGGGAACAATGTTGGTCGCTGAAAACCTTTAGAGACCGGCTCAAAATCCCCGCCGTTATTCACCTTTAGCGGCAAAGCCTACAGCGACGGGGCGCGACCAGGTGAAGTTGGTCGATGTTTCTCTTTAAGGACCAGAATTTGATTTGTACGGACCATTTTTCTGGTCGCTAATAACTGTTTTTCTTGTAGTGGAAGTTAACCCAACTGATAATAATCCAAATGATGTCCCGCCTGACCCTCCTGTTACTACCCCTACTTTTCCTAGACAACCTTCTAAACGATGCGAAACATCTCTTGTTTGACCATTTTTAATTCAACTAAGAGAAAAAAATAAGGGTAAGTGTAAAACTTGTGGAACAGAGTGGCTCATAAATTTACTGGAGACCGAGGGGTACAGAAAGTTTGACTAGACACATAAAGAAACACCCTAAAGATAAAGCCAGATTTCTTCAAATGAAAGTTGCGGCCAAGGGGACAAGTGTACCTAATCAGGTTAACCCTAGTACCGGGTCAAATCTAGTTCAACCGAGAGTTAACATTGTTACCGGTGTCATTTTATATTACGATCCAAGAAAAGATCGTGAAGAATTGACAAAAATGGTTATTGTTATGCGCTTACCCTATAGTTGTCCTTCTAACCCTCACTTTGTGCATTATATTAGAAGAGTTTTTAATCCTACTTATAAAGGATGGCCTCGCACAACCGTAAAGAGTGATATTTATAAACATGAATATGAACAATATTTACGCTATTTATTTACTCATATAAATTATCGCGTTGCTATTACTACTGATATTTGTAGAATTGGTAATGATTGTGATTATCTTATTGTTACCAGTCATTGGATTGATGAGGAATGGATAATGCAAAAGCGCATTATTGCTTATAGAATAATTAATTCACGTCACACAGGGAAGTTTATTGCTAATACGGTTGCAGATATTTGTAGATATTTTTGCATTAAAGATAAAATGATGTCAGTTTCAATGGATAATGCTTCTAGTAACACTAATGCTATAGCCTTGCTTACAACTACACTAATCCTGCATTTAGTAATATTTTCCATGTTAGATGTATTTGTCATATTTACCATTTAATCGTCGGTGATGGTAAGAAAATTTTAAATGTTAAAATTAAAAAGGTAAAAATGGCTCTTAACTGGCTTTTTTATTCAAACCGTAGAAGTAGACTTAGAGAATTTTTTTTTAAAATGCGATGAATTTGACCTTAGAGAAAGAAAGGTTCCTAAACCTTGTCCAACTAGATGGAATTACACGTATGAAAGATTAGTTGTTGCATATGAATACAGAAACCCAATAAACGCAACGTTTAATGCTCGTGTTGGTGATGATGATGATGAACACCTTACAAATCAGGGTTGGGCTAATGTTAAAATGCTTGTAGAATTTTTAGAAAAATCTCATGTTGCTACAAATGAATTATCTGGGCAATATTATCCTGCTATTTCTAACTGTTTAGTTTTTCTTGCAGAACTTGCTGGTTTGTTTAATCAATTTTCAGAGGTTGGGGTGATTTATGAACTTGCTATTGATTCTATGAGAAAAAAGTTTAAAAAATATTTTTTCCCTATCCCCCTATTTATGGTGTTGCTGCCTTGTTAAATCCTACTATAAAATTAGGAGGTCCTCACTTTTGGTATACAAATATTTATAATGCTTTAGCACTGGAAGATGAGGAATTGTCTATACTTCCGGAAGCAAAAGCCTCAATTAAAATAAATGTTCAAACTATTTATAATGCTTATCAATTTGCCTTAGATCATGCTAGACCAAATGTTCCAACTTCTACTTCTTCTAGTTTGCAATCATCTAAAAGAACTGCGGGGCTAAGAGCACTTAGTGCTTGGACGGGGTTAAGGGGTTCTCAAGGTTCCACAACTAGTGATAATTCACAACTAAATGAGCTTGAAGTTTATTTGTCGCAGGGACTTGAAGAAGTGAATCCCGACGGCTCCTTTAATATTTTGGAATGGTGGAAGGACAAAGAAAAACACTTTTCGGTTCTTTCAAGGATGGCTCGAGACTTTTTAACTATTCATGCTTCAACAGTGGCATCGAAGAGCGCTTTTAGTCAAGCGAGACTTCAAATCGGTGATCATAGAGCGTCTATGAGGGAGAGCTTGGAAAAATAAGTACTCCACAGAGATTGGATCCGTTCGGAACGAAGAAACTTTGGACTTGCTGAATCAAAACCAGAGATGGACGAAGCTTATGAAGAAATGCTAGATGAACTTGCGGAGGATGTTGCTTCGCCCGGAAGTGGTGATGAACAAGCTTCTTTTCCACCACCACCAACGAAAATTCCTCCGAACCTTGAAGGATTTATGAAATTTGTAAAAGATACAATGTAGACTAATATGTAACTTGTATTTTGGCACATATTCATTAGCTTTTTTTTGCTTTTAATGATGGTATTAACACCTTGTTGTGCTCATTCCATTAGGGGGAGGAAGACTAAGAAAAATATTTCCATTTTTTGTTAATGTCATAATAATAAAAATTATAACGCATTCCCTTGAATACCTCTTTACAATTTTTTTGTGTTTAAATTTGAATTACAAGATTTAAGTCACAATTATATAATATAACTTACAAGAAATTTTCTTAGATAAAAGAAATTCAAAAAAAATAGCCCGACCCACTTAGGCCTGTGGGCCCGGCCCACTTAACCCCGAGCCCATATGGCCGGTTACACCCCCATTAGGCCCACTTAGCCCGGGAGCGTATGGGCCCGGGACCGACCCCCTGAGCCTGGCCACATGGCCCATTTAGGCCCGGGCCCAGCTCGGATTACATCCTTAATTTGGACTCTGGATTCAAAGGTTGTTTCTTGGTTTTAGGAAGTCATTTTCATATGATAGTTTCTATTGGATTTGGATGGTGTTCTTTTTTTTGGGGGGGGACACATTGTGGAAAGGTCCACAGTGTCTGATATGGTTCAAGGTTAGGTGTGACATTATTTCATTTGAGCTTTGTTTTTGTTGAACAAAGATCTTACTGAGACACTATCTTTGTATTGTTCTGTACTGAAATAGTACTGTAGATATCCTGTACATAAAATTGTATGATAATTGGTTATGGTTATTGATGTCTCAACTTGTAAATAGTACTTTATATTCTACTGATTTAATTCTCTGTTATTGTTACCGATCTTTCGTATTTGAGCCGAGGGTCTCCCGGCAATAACCTATCTACCTTTAGGGGTAGGGGTAAGGTCTGCGTACACTCTAACCTACCCATACCTCACTGTAATTATTATTGGGTTGTTGTTGTTTTGTTGTATTCAACACTGAGTGTAAGTACATTTTTGTTGCCTTCGAAACATAGATAAGTTGAGTGACTCAGCTTCTTGTCGAACAAACTATGGTGATGTTTATTTGAAAATTTAAAAAAATTAAATTTGCAAACTTGTTTTTGAGTTTCCTCAAAGTGCTTGTTTGAGGTAATTTTGCCAAAAAAAAGTTAAATTCTTTTAAAGACTTCCTAACAAGTAGGACTATTTGGAACCAGTGAACTACACTTGCTTCTGAATAGATGGGTGAGATAGAGGGTTCGTGGTACCTAATGCCCACCTTCCACCTCTACTTTGAGAACCGTATAAATGGAGAGTGGACAAAAAAGAAGGAGATCCTCATACGGAGTCGCACACTTACTTGAGCATTGCGGGAGACTGGGGAAGGGGTCGAATAAACTCCCCTGAGGCCGAAAAAATAACAGACGAAATTTTACTTAGATAGGGCTCAATTTTGAACCATAAATGAAAGTGATTTTCAGGTTGCATATATAAATGAAATATGACCAAGGCACTACATGACCAATGATAGAAGATGGAAGAGAAATCCAGAGTCTAAGATGCTTCAGCAGAGAGATTCCACATCTTTACTCCATCAGAAGCTTTAAGCTTACAGTGGAGCTGCCTGTGATAACCCAAGGGGTCATTTATGAATTAAGACTCCATTCTAGTATTATTAGTCGTTAAAAAGATTAAACGTAAAACCGGAAAGCTTTTATGTGAAAATATGAGAAATAGTAATTTCTAGAGTTAAAATTTGATCATAGTTGACTTTGGTCAACATTTTGAGCAAATGAACCCGGATCTGTGTTCCGACAATCCCGGGAGGTCCGCAATAAAATATGGGACTTGGTCGTATGCCCGAAAATAAATTCCGAGGCTCCAAGCCTTAGAAATCAATTTTTGAAAGAAAATGTTTTCCTGAATTATTAATCAAATAAGGAAAAGAATTAACGTTTGAAATCATATTTGGTTCCGGAGCCCGGTACAAATTTGTTATAGTATTTAAATGTTAACTGTGAAATTTGGTGAGAATCGGAGTTTATTTGACGTGATTCGGACGTCCGGTTGAGAAATAATGAACTTTGAGTATTCTTGGGAAAAATGACGAGCTTTGAGGTTTAATTCATATTTTTACATGTTATTTTCATGGTTTGATCGCACGAGCAAGTCCGTATGATATTTTTAGACTTGCGTGCATGTTTGGTTTAGAGTCCGGCTCGGGTGAGTTTCGGATAGTCCACGAGATGTTTTAAACCTATAAAATGATGCTTTGTTTGTGCTTTGCGATCGCATAGTAACTACCGCGATCGCATAGAGTAAATTCTGGGGGCCACCATTTGTGCTATGCGAACGCATAGCTTCTCACGCGATCGCACTGAGTTAATTGGGCCCGGGGGAGGGGAACCCAAATATCCTATGCGAACGCGGCCCACCTTACGCGATCGCGGGCAGGCCTACGCGAACGCGTAGAAGGCCTGCCCAGGTATATAAAATCAATTTTAACACGGACAGAACCCTTTTTCTTCATAATTTTCGAACTACACAACCCTAAGAACGATTTTCTCCACCAAAGTTCATCCCCGAGGTGTATGTAATCAATTCTAAACTTTACTCTTTCAATTACCCAATGTTTTTCATCACTTTTAAATAAAAAACTAAGAATTTTCATGGTAAAAATTGAGGGTTTGGGAGAATTATAGAATTTTGTAAAAATCGAATCTTTACCTCGAATTAAGGTCGGATTTTGAAACTAATTATATATTCGGGCTCGGAGGTGAATGGATAAACATAATTTGGTCTGAACCCCGAGTTTGGACCAAGCGGGCCCGAGGTCGGGTTTTAACTTTTTTTTAATAGAAAACTTAGGAAAAATTATAATTTCAATAAAGTTAGTTCCTTTAGCATTAATTAATGATATTAAGTTAATTATGGTTAGATTCGAGTGTATTGCAGGTGAATTCAAAAGGAAAAACTATAATTGAGTAGTGAGTGGCCTGCGAATTTGAGGTAAGTGTTTGGTTTAACCTTGACTTGAGGGAATAGGGATCCCCACTTAATTGTTATGTGAAATTGCATGTGTGTGGTGTATAGGTGAGGTGACGAGTATCTATGCACCACTAAATTGTCTGCTTACATGATCCCTTTCCCGTTTCCAATTTAATTGATTCATGTCTTAATTGTTTTATGTTCATTGTTGTTTTTATGACTACTAGGCTTGTTAATTTGTTGTTAAGTCTTGTTGCAATTATTTTGGAAAAGTATTGGTTGATTCCTTGGTTTCCTTGTGGTACATAAAGGTCGAGCTATTTGACATTGCTTTACGACACACACACACACACACACATATATATATATATTTCATTTTTTTTTGTTGATAATATTGAGAAAGTTCGTGAGAAATGCAGTTTGATATTTATAATTGTTGAGACAAAAAAATTGTGAAAGGCTTGGCCTAAATTGTGAAAATTTATAAATAAATTGATATGATATGTCTGGTGGGAGCGGGTTGCACGCCGCAACAAGGAGTGATAAGGGTGGACATGTGGGATCAGGTTGCACGCCGCAACAAGAGTAATAAGGGTGATATATATATATATGGAGGAGCAATAAGGATGGACAGGTGGGAACGGGTTGCACGCCGTAACAAGGAGCAATAAGAGAGGACACTTATGATTTACTGATTTTCAAAAGTAAGTTGAAAACTATTCCAGGTCTCAAAAGGAAATTTGAAAACGTACGTGAGAATTGATTATCGTTGAGACCTGAAATAGTTGACCTGGAAAGGTGGCTGAGTATTTTAAATTGTTGCTACAGTTTTTGTTTGTTTATTTTAGAATTTCCCTTTCGCTTTATTTTATATTGTTCACAAAATATATTATTAATGCCCCGCCGTAGCCTCGTCACTTACTCAGTAAGTAAGGTCAGTTGTACTGATACTATACCCTGTACTCTTTTGTGCAGATCCAAGTACTGTCCAGCGTTAGAGATTTTTAGTAGCGGTCATTCATCATTCGGAGACACGAGGTATATCACGTTCGCAGATTCCTGGAGTCTTCTCTTAGTTTATGAAGACTGTTTTATTTTTCTCAAAACAGATATATTATTTTCTTTCAGCCCATTATTTGTAGTATTCTTAGAAGTTCGTGAATTGTGACAACAGAAATGCCAGCAAATCAATGAATGTTTGTTATTACTTATTCGACCCAGGATAGGAAAGTGATGATGAAACAAATAAAAGTAAAGAAGCTAATAACAAGTTTAAGGTAGCTTAGTGCTTTTAGAGGTGCTGGAGGCAATGCCTTTTTGAAAGAAAAGCAGATGTAACATTTTAATGTATGAAAAGATAGGGCCAAACAGGAGAAAACGTATAAGCCCGCAAAAAAAGTCAGAGAGTCCAAAATAGGAACTGAAATCTTTTCTCAATACAACATTATTCGGAAAATACAGAGAGCTTAGACATTTACACCTTACCATGAGATACTTAAAATGCATATAAGCATAAAAAGATAAACTTTTAAGAGAAAAAATTGACAGCAATATGCCATACAAAAGAAGTCATGAATTCCAAACCTATAAATTATTTTAATCAGATTTTCACTGCCATTGAATAGCCTTCAAACTAACACAAATTGCATTTGAACACGACTCTTTACTATCTAACAAGCTTGGTAAAGACGAAAAATAACACAACTGTTCCATTTTATAAGAGAACATTACTACATGGGGAATCAACCATTTTTTTCTTCTTTGACTATAACATTCCTATACATTTTTCAAATACATTAAACTATAACAAAATTTGTAACTTATACTACTATTTAGTGTCTAATATGTCAATATTATCTTTAAAAAACATACAAGATCGAATAATGGAAATTTTTCCATACATTTTTCAAACACATTAACTACAACAAATTTTGTAACTTATACTATTATTTAGTTTCTAATATGTCAATATTAATTTTAAAAAGCATACGAGATCAAATAATGAAAAATTAGACAGTTTGACCCTCGTGATACGAATCACGTAACTTTTTCGATTAACTATCAAGTTGTAACATAACTTGAACCTAGTATTTCAAATTAAATGACAACATTTGCATTGAATGAGATGGTCAGAGACTTGAATTGAGTCGTTTAGATAATTAGAATAATTTGGTGCATAAATTGATATTTATGGCTTTCGCCTCCAAAATCCAAAATAATAACATGGTAAAAGGAGCTTAAACGCAGAGATGGAATGGGAGCTTGAAAGAGTGATGTCGATTTAATTGGCGGCCGGGAACTATCGCTTACCGTCCCAAACTTTTTTCTAAAAGAAAAACTCTACAGTTCGGTACCTATGTTTTGAACAAATGACCAAAATGGTTCTTAATGTATTAGGATTGGTATACTTTGGTCCTTCGTTTATACAACTTAACAGTTATAGTCCTGCACGGAGAAAGGCAAAGACCAATAAAGACCATTTTAGTCGTTTTGTCCCTACGTTTTCAGGGAAACTTGGTTTGTTTTCATTGTACATAAGGCTGGTCTTGGTTTTATTTTGTTCGATTTTTACTAAAACAAAATTATATTTTATCGGATTGGTCGGTTCCTATTTGGTGGTTTTGTCGGATTTTTTTTTGGGTTTTTTTGTCTTATAAAATATTAATTTAATCTTGTTTTAGTAGAGTTACGGATAATAAGTCAATCTACATTTGGTCTAGTTTCTAAAAACGGCTTAGGCCTCGTTTGCACGTCTGAATATTAAGATGTGGTATGTACAAGATATATGACTTTTAGCTTCATTTAGTAATATTATTATTATTATTATTTATATTATCAAGTGTTAATTCAAATTAATAAGATGTTAGCCATATGTTTGCAATGCATTACCTTGGACCTTGATGTAAAAAACTTTATTTGCTAATACAAAGATTTGAGTAGTTTAATTCAAAGTTCTAATATATTTCTTATGTTAAAAAGTAAATATTCTTTGTTTTTTTAAAATCTTTTTTACACGGATTTTATACCTTTTTCTACAAAGTTCAAAATTGTTAAGTCAAAATATTATTGCGTATTTTAAACACTTTTGGGGCCTCAAAATTTTTGGGGCCTAAAGCGAATGCTTTACTAGCCTCGCCCTTGAGCCACCGATGAAGATAAGTTGTATATTTCTAAGCAAATAATTTGTTGATCTCAAAACACAAAATAGGGAAAAATTGAGCAAGTAAAGAAGCTATTCTTGAATAAACAAAAGAAAGCATGGTTCAATTTAGTGGCGAAGAAAACAAAAGAACGTTCAAAAGGGACAATGTGAATCTGCAAAAGAGAAAAAAACATTGCTAACAATTTAGAACACGTCCCAATTAAGATTTACGATTTAGAGTATTGGGATGTCAACAAAATCAAGAAAAATTACAGAAATTCAGAGATTCAATCAAAATAGAATATTCAAAAGTGAGAACAAGACACAAATAAGAGGCAAGCAAAACCTTCTAGTTTAGCCCCTTCTCAATCGTATTTTAAAAGGGGGGTTTTTAAACCCTAAACTCAAAACTGAAATTTACCATTTGAAAAGTGGAAACAAGATTGGAGAATTCCAAGTATAATTTTCAAAATCTTACCCAGAAAAAGATTCGGCGGCTGCTTGATCCTTGAAGAGAGAGACGTGTGAAGGATGAAATTTGTTTTGGGTTTAGAAGAAATAGCCTGATGTCAAGAGAGAGAAAGGAGCACCGAAAAAATATGAAGCTTTCATATTTGGCTATATATAGACTTAGAACTATTTTAAATGTATGAAATGTGGTACAAATTGTGATTATTAAATTATGAAATTTTATAAAAATATGATGTAAATTGTCATATATATTTCTTGTAAAAACAAGTATCGAAACGTTACGAGTAAAGTTATCAAATATTTGTATAGGTGAGAGCAATAGGCACAGGCGGACCGATGGCTTAGGTTGCCTTAGAAGGGAGCACTCGTGGCACACTTACTATATTCCATTCCAGTCTCAACATGCTTGATGAACTTAGGGACATGTATATAGAAGGCTCGAATTTTCAATAAATATCATAAGAGAAGATGCGCAAGCACTTTTGAATGCCTAGGTTGTAACCTATATAGCGATAACGCGTCAAAAAAGATCTTTCGATCAGAAAAAGTGGGATCACTAGATCCCGTAAACTTTGGCAGAAATTTTGTATATGTGTATTTGTATACCTTGAAAATGATTAATTTAATTCATTTGACACTCTTAACGTTAAAAGCCTTTAGGGGACGCTGATTGAATAGAATATTGTGCCCCAGTTACATTAAATTTCAGGGTCCGCCTCTGCCAGTAGGTAAATGAATGAAGTATCAAGACACATACAAGATGATCCGCATATCATGGTTACAAAAAAATTATATTCTATTAAATAAATTTAAGACCTCTATTGAGGTATTGCTTTGGGTCACCAATATAATTTCTTGATACTGATTGAACTCAATGTTTATAGGTTGAATGGACGTGATATTGAAATTAACACGATTCTCAAGGCAAATAAATAGTTAACCATCAGAAAGAATCCATCTTGCTAGACATGTACTTGAAGATACGTACAAACCATCTCAGGACTAAGATTGGACGAAAGCTGCAGTAACATGCAAGTGAATATATATATGGCTTTAACAAATTAGAGAATAACAAAATTTTGAGCTGTCTAAATTGCTGGGGATACTCTGCTTTCCTTGTTCCCCATGAAAGGAATCCAAATAAATCTAAAGAGCTAAAAAGAAACTAATAAAGTAGAATAAAGATGTCTTTCAAGACAAAGGAAGACTTTTTCTCCATAATCCCAGCTAATCTTAACTCATATATCATACAGGCTACAGCATTAGGTTTCTTGCATCCATCTCCTTTATTCAGATTCTCACGTTCGACTCAGTCTTTTTCTGTAATCATGAATTTCTATATTTGTTACAAACTCCTTATATAAGGGTGTCTCCTGTTTTTCCATGAAGATTATCAGCCTCTCTAATCTGAAAGTAATTAACTAGATTATTAAAGAGATGGCTAAAAACATTGGCATTCTTGTTTGCCTTCTTCTTGTGGTTTTGGATGTTGCAGCTGGTATACTTGGAATTCAAGCTGAGGTAGAGCAAAATAAGGTAAATTTTCTTTGATTCATGTATGTACAACTCAAAAAGAATCATTGATTTAAGTAAAAAGATGAGGAAATTGAGGTACATAATAATCTTGATATTGTTTAGTAACGGCAAGTCCTTGATTTGTTGGAACAGGTTTCAGAATTAAAGGTGTGGATCTTTGAATGTAGAGATCCAAGCTATGAAGCTTTTAAGCTGGGCTTGGCCGCAACGGTGCTTTTGGTTCTGGCACAAGTTATTTCTAATCTGCTTGCTGGTTGTATTTGCGTCCAGTCCCAGGAAGAGTTAGATAATGCCTCTTCTAACAAGAAACTTGCTTTTGCTTCATTTGTATTCCAATGGTAATTTCCAAATCCTCCTCCCTTTTTCTGTTTAACCATCTCATATTCGAAAGCTTTTAAGGCCGACTAATTCCGATTCACATCCCGAGTGGTCCATTAAGGGGAGTGGTCAAAACGCTCATGCAGGGGGATTAAGGGGCGGAAGTTCGCTGAAAAATTACACTGTACATATAAGAAAATATCCGGTTTGTACCTCTCTCTCTATATATATATATATATTATTTTGAATCCCCTTGATACTGCCCAAAAGTATAGCTCAGTGGTCAAGGAGCTCAATATGTTAAGTTGTTGGTTCTATTCCATAGCCATAGTTTCTTTTAACTTTTTTTCTTTTTTTAAACCCCTTAGCGAAAATCCTGCCTCCACCATTGTGCTCATGCCGGAACATTCTCTTTTCCTTAGACTCGAGAACTCTAATTCATAGTGGAAAGATCTCAACCATTCCACCATACTTCTCGTGGTAGCAATGATAGATCTATTATGGTCGCAGTAGATGCTCCACATTTACTAACTTAAAATTCTAAATTCGTCTATGCTCATAAATCATGCATGCATGATATCTTATCTTTGTTTATTTATTATAATCGATGGCTGTATATAATTTTTTTTTCTTAAATTAGGTTAATCATGGGCATTGCATTTGCATTGCTAGTAGCTGGAACAATGTCAAACGGGAAGGCAAGAAAATCTTGTGGCATATCACACCATCGTTTCTTATCGATAGGAGGGGTCCTGTGCTTTATCCATGGACTTTTCTCAGTTTCCTACTACATCTCTGCTACTGCAACTATCCAGGAAGATAAGAAGCTTAATCATCAACAAGGAAGCCATGCATGATTTAAACTAATTACTCTCTTCCAATATGCAGCCTTCACTAACGAGAATTAGATTAATCCACTGCTCCATACTAGAGAAATGAAAGCAGAATATCTATGGAAAATTCTTCATAACCGGATACCATTTATTCCTTTTTAAAATTCCTAATGTTTCATGTAACATTTTCTTGAATTTTATGTTGTTTGTAACTTTTTCTTGACTCTAATGTAATTTTTACTGGACTGCTGAAATGGTTCCTACATTATTCCTTGCGAATTTTTAAAGACTGGTTGCTGGATTCCACCCGACATATATACTTGTTAAAACAGTTAATGGATCATGAAATTGATACAACATACTTGATCCATCGATTTCATTATCCAGTGTTGTTCATAATATGTCCTCGGCAAACTGCAAATGTCAGCTTCCCAGAAGCAGAGAAGATATTAAAACCATTGTTGTGTTTTGCTCACAGTCACAGACCTCAATTAAAGTGAAACTCCCAGTCAAAATTTTAGGGTGAGGCTCTCAGGTGCAGCACTTATTGTTTCAGATTTTTAAACAATTCTTCCAAAATCATTCTTCACAATTGGATTCAAGAAGTATTCGATAAGTTACAGGAAGTAATATAACATACTAGTGCAGAAAAAGCTTTTTTAACCAAGGTTGGCCAAAACATCATTTAAGGTAGATACAGTTTCAGCATAGTACTTCTCTGCTTCAGGGCTGTTCTTGGTCTTTGCTGCATGGTCCAGCTGAGGAAGGAAAGTAACAGATTGTTAAAAGAATGCGAAAATATAAGCAACCCTTTGGATTGCTATGCACATAATTTTCATGTACGTAACCAAGAATATAATGTAGAGATTTGACTTACATCACTAATGGTCTTGAAGAGCTTTCCAGTCAGGTCCTGGAGTTTTACCTTCTCTTCTTTTGGCTTAGCAGAGATGACAGTCTTAAGGTCATAGCGAAGGTATTCTGCTCTGAGACGAAGGTCATTCTGGACATATGGCCAGGCCTTCTTGTCGATGAAATTCTTGACGCTAACAATCTCCTTGGCTGAATCCTTAACTCTCTGGGCTGCTTCAGCTGGAGTCAATGGTTGAAGGTAAAACCTCTTCTTCAGTGGTAGACCAAAGTCCCTTGCCTCATCTGAGTTCAAAGTTCCAGCTGCCAAAACCCAAATCCTCAGCATGAGTACAGTACAGACATTCCAAATGCTATATGATACTAAAATTATCCTTCCTAGTTCTATAGTAACCATTCTTTATACAGTTCTGAATTATTGGATTTTGTTGTAAGTCTTATTTTACCAAGATGAGAAACCATGCATAACTACTTCTAAAGATCCATCTGGTTTATTGTATTTTTTAGCATTCATAAAATGCAATGCACAACTATTGATTTTCATGGCACAAGTACTAGAACTAGTACAAGATCTCAAGTATCACTTATCCATTAATTTTCGACATTTCCCTATTTGGGAAGGATGTCACTGCTCCAAATTTAATGTTTAAAGCTTTTCTACAATCGCTTCTCACGAAATATTATAAAAAATTAGAAGCGACAAGTTACAGACCCTTCAAAAGGATTGGAATAGAGTCTTGTCAAATGCAAATCTTTGACTACTTACTATGAGCCTCTCCTGTTCTTCCTCAACCTTAATTCCCCCTTATAATTTACTTCAGGAATTCTCTTTATGACATGATCTAGTAACCTTAATCTATTCCTCGGTCCAGTGAAGGTTCTAATCACGGAAAAATTAAGCAAAATTCAAATGCAACATTAGAGAGTCACTCTTACATTCTGTCCTGGATATGTGAATCTTGCTATCAATTGTCTGTAAGTATATCTATTATGATATTATTATTGTGTCGCTCCAGGAATCAGCGACGGATCTAGACTAGACACAAAAGGTTCGACAAAATCCTTAACTACATATATGCGTATTTGAATTGAAAAAAAAAATGGAACATCTAATAAAATAATAAAATAAAATAAAAACAGAACCCAATGACTCTAAATGTTGATTCACCACTGGGAAAGAAAGGAAAAGGGTAAATAAAGACCTTAACCAAAAGCAAGACGACTTACGTAATCCCCCAGAGGGAGGAGGAGCGCCACCAATCTTGATTGATTTAGCTGCAGCAAAGGCTGCTTGAGCAAAGGAACCAGCAAGGCCAGCAGCAACAAGACCGATGACGGCTCTACGGCTAGTTTCAGTGTCAGCAGACCCCTGTTGAGCTCTAATGCTGAGTCCTGGTCTGGTCAAGGCAATTCTGCTGGTGCTAACAGTGCTCAAACGGGCTGAGCCACTGAGCTGACCATCCAACACAGTTTGAGAAGAACCAATTAGGCCACCCATAGAAGCCATAGCATGAGCCATTTTGGTGAACTTTCTGAAATTTGTTTCAGGCAAGGGTGATAGAAGTAGTGTGGGGGAAATTATAAGTTAATGTTGTGGTATGTATGATGTGGATATTGCAATTTCTGGTGTTTGTGATGCAGAGTAAGATCACCTTATCTGTCTTTGGATATGCCATGAGCCAATCAGTGCCTTACTTCTTGACATGTAGGATCAGGTTCTTTTTCCAGCTGTAGCATCTTGACACATGGACCAAGAAGATTTTGGATATACACGTCATCATGCATGACAAATATAAGTCGCTGCAATTGATGAAACTTCTAGAGCTTGTCCAGTGAGAAAAAGGAAGTCCAAATCATGTCAAGAGCCCGAGCGCATTAAATCTATTATATGCAATTTCACCTTATAATTATGCAACTATTTGTTTTTACATTTTAAACATATGTCCTTCTGGTCATACTTCGGTAATTCTTACACTATGCTAAAATTGGTCGAACGGGTATTAAATGAATATTTGTAGTCCTCTAGATGGCACCTAAAATCTCTTTCGGGGGAAGTCGTTAGCATTTCATGTTGTGAACTTGCCCTTTGTAACAGTAAACTCACACTTATTTTTCAAAATCATTACAAAAGTGACGCGTAATTGCCACATCAACAAATTTAAAAAATTCGCAGCTTGTCTTAACCATAAAAAAAATTAGAAAAAAAACAACGCATGTTATGAAACAATAAAAGAAGAAGAACAATATTGTAGAAAAAGGGAGATGAAATTCTTATTGAATTTTAGGATGAATTACAACGGAATAGAACCCCTCTATTTATAGGGGAAAAGTAACTTAGCCGCCAAGTAACAAACCCTAGAATCTCTCTAGAATATAGACATTCACCATAAATAAAATATTATTTATAACACTCCCCCTTGAATGTCTATTCAACAAATAATGTGCCTCGTTAAAACATTAACTAAAATAAAACTCAGTGGGAAAAAATTCTAATAAAGGAAAAAGAGTACACATATCTAACAATACGCCTTTTGGTTGCCTCGTTAAAAACCTTACAAGGAAAACCCAGTGGGATAAAACCTTAGTAAGGGAAAAAGAGTACAACGCGTATTAACTCCCCCTGATGAGAGCATCAATTCACATCCTTGAGTCTTCACATCCCAATCTTGTGCACTAGCTTCTTGAAGGTTGACATCAGTAGAGATTTGATGAATACATTATCCATATAACTCCAATGAATATGTTGCACCTTGAAATCCTCGTTATCATATTATCATGCTTATAGTTATAGCAAGATACAACAGTGCATAAATTGCACTTAGGATGTAGTACTTCATGACCAAGAATTCTATATGCTTTAAGCAATTTAAATTCTTCATGGATTGCCATATAAGTTGAATCATATAAGTCATATGAATGGACTTTAGATGCATATCAAGCTTTTTATGACATGCTAGACATAAGATAGATAAAAGTGATTGCACACAACATTGGCTTTACACTTTCAAGTGTTTGTACTGCATGTCCAAAACTACATGTCTCTCATATGAAACCAATTCTATTCGAATTGTGTCTTTTCTATTTGGCCAATATTTTTGTATTTGTAATGGACAGACTTAAGATCCTCATTTATACTTAGCGCTATGAAAGATGTCGTCGACGAACTTTTTATATCGGTTCCAATATTATTTTTTTCATAAAGACATAACATAAAGATTTCTTCATTAATATTTTCAGGTACCTGAACCTCTCTTGAGATTTTATGAAGTGTTATGTCATGTGATCTTTCTAGATCACTTGCCTCCTTTATTATGATCATTTGCTCATCTTCTTTATCAAGAAGTTTATTTGAACCGATTTGTCTATTCGCTTTAAGTGTACCATAGATGCATAGACTTTGTCCTTCCAGGATATAATAGGAGCATTTGTTATGAGAATATAGTTACTTTCTTTGGGTCAGCAAATGCCTCTGGCATGCTTTGCATTGTAGATAAATTATCTTTTATGAACTTGAAGTCCATATTATCTTATTCGAGGATATAGATGTACAAATGATAATTCTTTCCACGTAACGTTTTCTCAATTGTTTATCATGTCTCCCCCTCATGTTAGAAAAACTAACTTTCTTCCTCAATTTTGGGAACTCATCTTTGTGCATTATGGTGTTAATCAAAATATATACCGCACATCAATAATAGTAAGATGAAATTATTTGGTTCATGACCCTGAACCACTAGTGAGGGGAGAATGTAATATACTTTCGTGTATAACACATATCAAACTGATATAGATAACTTTGTTCTCATAAGCAATAGTTTAGTTATTAAGTAAAAACACTCAATAAATCATTTTGTTAAACCAATTATGATGTAAACCAACTAATCAACATGAACATTCTTGCATAGATAATATGAAAATTATGCTCTAAATTAAATTATTGAGCAAGTTACTTCGCAAACACCAGGATGCGGGTTAATAATAATTGCACATGTAACCATCTCATAGATGCATATACATGGCAGGTGAATGAGCTCATATTCACCTTTGATATTTCCAGCATTCCTGGGATCCAATCCCAATTTTTAGTTGGTCTATTAATTAATGAGAACAGGCAAAATAAGAGAATTCGTAAAGAACTTTCTTGTTCTTTAATATTTATCCATGTGAATTCTCTTTCATTTTTGCACATCATACTTAAATTGATATGGCCAAACCAATTATGCCAACTGAATAAATTTGTGATGACCCAAAAGGTCTTCTTACATAATTTAAGATGTATCTGTGTTCCGAGGCTCCGAGAGCCTCCATTAGTCTCACCTCGTTATGCGTGCGCAGCC
>ML281914.1:557-43914 GCA_005239495.1 Nicotiana undulata | reverse complement strand
TCATCCTCAAGCACCTCCCATTATTTATTTCTTCAAGGAACCAACAAGAAGTGAGTAATTTCAGATCTGAAACTGTAAAACCCTATAAATCCTACATCGGCCGATTTAGAGGCAATCAACGACTAGACCTTCATTAGTCAATTTCTCTTGACTAGAGAAATTGATTCATGAGGTTTTGATTCATTTTCAAACTCCGCCGGAATCCGGCCAAAGTCCGGCGACCGTCCATTTTCCGGCCAAAGCTATTAATGGGTATTCTCCTTCCTTCCTTATCATTTTGCATGTTATTAAAACAAAATCTCATGTTAATAGCTTCTTTAGGTTATTTCAGTTTATTTAATCTGTTTTGTTTCCTTTTCTTCTAATTTTTCATCCTTTCTTCTTGCTTGATTGATTAACTATTCTTAATCTATTCTTAGTTGACTAAGAAAAAATAGAAGTAATAATATGTTTAAATTAACGATATTGTTTTACAATAGAACTATATGTTGTGGTTACGTTTTTTTTTTTTTGCTCTTTTTGTTGAATGAAAACCTGCCTCTAATTGTTTGATGTCGTTAGGATTAAATTCTCTTTCATTTCATTACTGCCTGATTATTTGCTGTTGAATTCTGTGACAAACCTATTTTGATTAACAAAATCTAGGTTTCCCATTTTGCTGACTATCCTCTTTGATTCACGCAGCCTTATTTGACCGACCTAGAATTCTTTGTATTTGTCAACTTTATACTAAAACTCAATCTTGAACGTTTAATTATGTTGTCATTCCTGTTATGTTAATCGCTGATTCCTTTAATTTTGTTTTTCTGTTTTGTCTTATTACTTTGTCTCTGTTTGTTCTTAAAGCTATGAATCATTCCGATTAGGTTCATATTTTTCTTTCTTTGTTCACTCGTTATTCATGAATTAGTTGTGACGATTCTGTTTTGTTTAATGCTGCCCAATAATCAACAATAATGTCTCTTGACGATCAAGTCTATTTGTTAGTTGGATTCATCACTGTGTGCATCATGTCTTCAATCTACTGCCTTATGTTGGTTAAAGCGATTTGTCAACATGTCATGTTAATGAACATGATAGCTTATTAGAATTTACTGTTCTTTTCCTTAAGACATGAGTATTTGCCTTGATTAATTGTTTAGTAATTCCCTTGAGTACTTTAAAATTAGGTTAATCGGGTTAACACTTAGTGCTAAACCAGTGCATGTTTAGGGATTGACCTAGATTAAGCAAGAATTTAGCTAATAGAAACTTCCTAAAAAGTCACTTGTTTAGCTAAGTTTAACCTAGGTTGATTAGTCTCAAACAATTGACTAAGTATTAGAATCTGTCCAAGATAGTTAGTTTAGGGTTAGTTAACTTAAATAATCCGTTTAACCTAGGATTAATAATTCTAATTTTAGTAATTGACTAGACTAAATCAGTTAACTTAATTTAAGGAGTTAAATTGGTTGACCTACTTTAATTAATCAACTTAAACATAGGTAACTAGTATAAAACTAACTCTATACTCCTAATCAATTAACCTTTAATTAGTCAACCTAACCTTAGTTAAGAATAACTAGTAGTCACCTAAATGACATAACTAGTGTTAGTTTGACTAGAGTTAAATGATAACCCAAGCAAGTAACCCTGGTTACCTAATGGTAAATATAGGGACTTCAAGAGGTACAACAGGTAATATAGACATAGCAAATCAGATTTTTTAAGGGTAAAAGAGTCTTTTAATGGGTAGGATAGTTCTAGAATAGGGGTAGTTGTCCCAAAGATAAGGGTGACAGCAGCACTATGTACTATTTTGGTACTAATTTCAGCTTTTGGATAGGGAATATTCCAAGGAATATCCCATTCCCAAATACCTATAAATAGACCCTCTCCCCTTAGTCTAAGGGGTTCCTGGACACTTTGAGGATACTCTTTTAGCTGTTAAAACATTCTGAAAATATAAAAAAGATCAGAATCATTCCAAGATAAGAGGAAGAAATCTGTTTATTCCTTCAAGAACTCTTCAAGGTTTTGGGGTGGAATTTTCTCATTTCCGGGTTCTATTTGGGCTTTCAGTTCTGGTTTTGGGTTTTCAAAAAGTTTTCTGGGATATTTTCTGTTGAGTTGTTTGCTGTTGTTGAGTCTTTTCCTTCTGTTGATCCTGCTTATACTTGACCTTTATTTGGTCAAGTCCCTTTTCTTTGATATTTTTTCTCTTTGCAAAAGGTATGTATCAGTCAATCTACTCTTAATGTGATTCTTTTCATCTTTTACTCATTGTACAAAACAATTTGTTCTGGATAAATGAAGTTGCTTCTTTTGTTTCATGTAAATGGGACTATATGGATATTTATTAGCCTGATAATGAACTTGTGAGTGTGATACATGATGTTTTGATGTTGGTATTTCTTGGCTGGTGTATGTTGTTGAATGAATGTCCACAGTTCTGAACAGTAGGACAGATTGCACTAGGGTGTTGAATCTGACCTCCTTATGGTCAGATTTGTTTCCTCTATAAGTGTGCAAAAATATACTTTCAATTGAGTCTCTTTTGATCAATGGAGAGATTCACCAAGAAAGTCTCTAGATAGGTTAGTATTACCACTAGGGTCGATGAGTTTGATTTGTTGATAGTCAAATTCACCCCATAGTAGCGCATAAACACTAGTTGGCAGAAGTTTACCCCTCAAAGGGGTATAAAGTATGTAGTTAATAAGGGCATTAGGGTGAGGAATTTGAACCCTTGAATGGTCAAATTCATCCTCTAAAAATGCCTAGATAATTAAAGTACCATATAGTTTAGAATTATGTTAATGTTAGCACTAGGGTAGATGAGTTTGACTTGTTAATAGTCAAATTCACCCCATAATAGTGCACAAAACAACAGTATAAATGGCTGAAATTCACCATTTAAAGGGTATAAAGTACGTAGTTAAGAAGGGCATTAAGGTGAGGAATTTAAACCCTTGAATGGTCAAATTCATCCCCTACAAATGCCTAGATAATTAAAGTGATATATAGTCAGAATTATGTTAATGTTAGCACTAAGGTAGGTGAATTTGACTCTTTGATAGTCAAATTCGTCTCATAACAGTGCATAAGCAGTTATGTAACTGCTGAAATTGTCCTTCCAAAGGATGTAAAGTGGATAATCAAAGGATCACTAGAGGAAAGAATCTGAAATCCTTTATTTATCAGATTTATCCTCTTAAAATGCCTAAATAATCAAGTTAAGGAATTAATATGGACTGAAGGTCCCAAGTGTGGAAATGACAAATCCAGGGTTGAGTTGATCCTTTTATGATCACATTCACCCTGAGGAAGTGCACAAATAATTCTGCCAGAGTGTGGTTTGAACACAAGCATTATCGGAATTAAAACTGACCTCCTCATGATCAGTTTGGTTTTGGTAGTTGTACAACACTCAATTAATTTGGGTGTGTTTACAGATTACAAATGAAGGCTCAAATGCATGGCTTCGATAGGATTCAAGTCAGATAACTTAGTTAGAATTGTCATTTTAAATTTTTCTGTCTTTCAAAAATGTATACTGACAGTAGCAGTCAAAGTTGTAATTCACTAGTGTTCATTTCCAGAATTGTGTAACTTAAGACCGGACTGTACATTTAATTTCAGCTTTGATTCATTTTTCTGAAATTCGGAATTTATGTTCTAAAAATACTTGATAAAAGAACGTATGCGAAATCTGTATAAACACCTGTTGGATTTTGAAAATGATTATTTCAATTTCAGTCGAGTTTCAATGCGAGTAAAATCAATAGGCTATTTTTAGTTCACTTTGCATTTCGTAATTTCTGAAATCAACGTATAAATGTGAACTCGATCCTTTACAAACCTGCGATTAGGCTGTTTAAAAGTGGTAAGAATCACTGTTTTAGAATTAATAAGACTGCCTGTGGTTTGATCTTTGTTAAAAATCATAAAATTTCTAGAAGTAGCATGACTTTACCTTGCCAATTCATTTCAGAATTAATGAGTATTTTAGATTTATGTTTAGGTTGTCTAAAAATGGAAAAACTGGAAAAACCTGTTGTGTTATTTTCATAAATGTATGTTTGAACGAATATGCATTTTGATTACCGTGTTTCCTACTTATTCATCAAACTGAAAATTAAAGATCCTTAAGACTTAGCTGAATTTCCTAGACTAGTGACCTCCCTATAAATTAGTCGTAATTAGGATTGGCCAAAAGAGTTGAAGCAATTTGGGGCTAAAATATGGTCATAGCCCGAAACATATTATTTTTAGTCTATTGAACATCATTTTAGGCAATCCTTACGTAGAATGAATACTTTTAGTTTGAAGTTGGACAAAATTTATCATTACCTCAAAATTACCTAAACTACACTCAGGAGTGGCAACTCATGCCCCCGACCCTAGACTCCAAACAACTAATAAAATTGCACATAGCAACCACGGGTGCATTTCATGTGACGTGTTTGCCGTGTGCTCAAAAACGACAAGTGCATGCCATCGTGAATTGTTCAAGATAAATCCATAAAACGTCCTAATTGATCTTAAAAACTAAAACGCTCCTTCAAAAATAGAAAACACAAGGGATAATCGAATGTTGCTTCAAATAGGCAATATAAATTGTCATGACCAATAGTTTTGATTACGTAAGCTACACTCGGGTTCGACAACTCATGTCCCCGTCTTCAAAACTTATTATAATAAAATCATGTGTTTTAATTACGGGTGCATTTCATGTGGCGTAATTGTAACATGTACAAAATCATAACGAGTGCACGTTTTCGTGGCTCATTTTCAAGATAATTCATACCTATCGAAAGAGGCTTAATTTCAAAGAGTTCTTAAACATACGATAGGCTAGAACACGTAAACAATCGGACAATTTAGGCCAAAATAATAATAGTTAAGCGACCGAGCTAGAACCACGGAACTCGGGAATGCCTAACACCTTCTCCCGGGTTAATAGAATTCCTTACTCAGATTTCTGGTACGCAGACAACTTAAAACAGAGTCAATCTTCCTCGGTTTGGGATTTTCAAAACAAAACGGTGTCCCGGAGCATCGTTAAAAATCCGGGTGGCGACTCTGAAATAATAATAAGTCCCAAAACTGAATAATGTCACTTTAATTGGAAAAACTCCCTTATTACCCCTTCATTGGGTAGTATAAAAGGAGGTGTGACACATATTCCAATGAAAGTGTGAGATGAAGAGGTGCAATCCAAGAGGTGACTCTTCCATTTCCCATCCACACCCAAGATGTGCCCCTTTAATTTCCCATTCACACCCCTTAAAAAAATGCAACAATCCCCCACATGAATGGAGAATGGACATATGTGGAAAAACATGCATGAAAATTCTGTGTGATTCGCAATTAAGGATTAATCGCATCTGGATAAGTAGGTTTCCCTTTAAACTTTCTGTAGTGAGCTTATGTCGGATATACTCGATCAATTGGTAGATCTGATATCTTTGAACCGTCAAACTTTGGTGTATATCTAGACAACCATAAGTCACACAATCAACCCTTAACCGTCTTTGTTTCCCATTGTTGTGTTCGTTTCAGCCATGAACACCACCTTGTTTATAAGTGTTAGAGAACTGGCCTTACATAATTCTCCTTGAAGCGTCTTACACTTCACATTTACATAGGTGATTCCTAAGCGTGTTATCCCGTAGATACACTATTTGATATACCCCATATAATATTTAGATTCTATTAAAAAGCCTTAACGCTTTAGTCTTGGTACTGAACATTGTCTCATCACGAGAATGGACCAAAAGAAATTTTATTTGACAATATTGAATCATCATTAATGAATTTGTTTGATATCCTTGAACCTAGATGTTGGGATATCCAGTCTTCTAGGTAGAGTTGCCACCACAATGACTTGTCCTCGGCCATAGTCCCATTCCCTTTGATGACTTCTCAACCGCCTCTCTAGGTTGGGCTTTTGTAAGCGGATCCGATACATTATATTTTGACTTTACATAGTCAATTGTGATAATTCCACTAGAGAATAGTTGTCTAACGGTATTATGCCTTCGTCGAATGTGACGATATTTCTCGTTATACATAACGCTCCCAGCCTTTCCTATTGCTACTTGACTGTCGCAATGTATGCATACAGGTGCCACAGGTTTTGGCCAAAGTGGAATGTCTTCTAGGAAATTACAGAGTCATTCAGCTTCTTCACCAGCCTTGTCTAAAGCTATAAACTCAGACTCCATTGTAGAGCGGGCAATGCATGTCTGTTTGGACGACTTCTAAGACACTTCTACTGTAACGACCCGACTAGTCGTTTTGAGAGTTTAAGCTCCATTCAGTGGTATAAGGTCATAATCAGCTTCACATTATGTATATCGACCTGTGTGCGTGGTTAGATTCAGTTACCGGATAATCCGGAGTCGAACTGGAAAGAAAATTCTCATTTCGGAAGCCTTAAGTTGGAAGAATCAACTAAGATTGGAATTTTGACTACACAATCTCCAAATCAGGATTTGAAGGTTCCAGCAGGTTCGTATGATGATTTCGGACTTGCGTGTATGTTCGGACCGAGATTTGGATAACCGGGCGCGTTCCGGCGTATATTATGGAAGATAGCATTTTAGAAGAATTTCATAAATATGGGTTGAAAGGCATTTTAGTGATATAGATGTCTGTTTGGGATTCCGAGCCTAGGAATAGCTCTGTATGGTAATTCTGGAGTTGGGAGCTCGATCGGAAGTGAATTCTAATGTCCGTAGGTTATTTTGAAGTCATTTGGCTAAAGATAGAAAATTGAAAGTTTTTGAGGAATCCGACCAGAAGTGGAAATTTTGATAGCGGGGTTGGAATGCAATTCCGGAAGTTGGAATAGGTTCGTAGTGTCATTCGTGATGTGTGTGCAAAATTTGTCATTCGGACGTGGTTTGGTAAGTTTCGGCATCGTTGGCGAATTTTGGAAATTTAGAAGTTCTTACGCTTGAACCCGAGGTTGATTCAGTGTTTTGGTGTTGTTTTTTATTTTCCAAAGGTTCGACTAAGTTTGGGTAGTGATATATGACTTGTGGGAATTGTTAGTTGAGGTCCCGAGGGGCTCGGGTGGGTTTCGGATAGATATGGGTTGTGTTGCGCTCGTTTTTGAGGTTTCGGCGTCCTTTCTCAAGCATAACTGGTACCACATTAATCAAATGAGCTCCAATTTCTGTTTTGATTGAAGCATTAGATCCGTATCGTAATTACGAAGCTATAGCAAAAAGAATCATCAAATTTGGACATCGTATGAGGAAATTATGCTCATTTTAGTGTCTGAGAAGAGAGTTGGTGCTGGTGTTTCGCAGGTGCGAGTTTGGGTCCGCACCCGCGGAGCCGCAGGTGCGGAAATTATAGCTGGAAATGCGCAGGTGCGGGTATTTTGGTCGCGGGTGTGAAATCCCTGAGTATAGAAAAAAAATACCGCGTCATTTTAGTATTTTAAGCATATCTTGAGTTCTAGAGCTCCGATTGAGGTGATTGTTGCGGCGTTCTTCTCGTCTTTTCATCGGGGTAAGTATATAAGTATTATTTTTGAATTTTAATATGATTACAGAAGTTCATTTTTTGAATTAATCCATGTTTTGATAGGGGAAAATTGGGGGTTTTAAAAGAAAACTTCAAAAATGAAAAATTATGACTTGATGGACCAAATGACATCAGAATTTGATAAATTTGGTATGTGTGAACTCGTATCGGAATGGGTAATCGGATTTTTGTAAAATTTGTCGGGTTCCAAGGTGCGGGCTTGGGGGTCAACTTTTGGGACGATTTTAAAAATTAGTAAAGATTGAAACTTTATTATTTGGAATAGTTCCTTATACATTTTATGTGTGTTTTGAAGTTGTTTTGGTTGATTTTGAGCCGTTCGGAGGTCTTTCCGCCCGAGAGGTCCATTTTTGAGTACCCGGTTGTCTTCTTTAAGGTAAGTACCTTGCCTAACCTTGTGTGGGGGAACTCCCTCTTAGGGTTGAGTCTTCTTTGTTGACTGTAGTCCGTGTATGCGAGGTGATGAGTGTGTACTCGGACTTATTTGCTAATAGATTGACCTTTTAGGATTCGTAGGTCCTTATGTTACCTGTGTATGAGTTGTAATTGTTATAATTGAATCCTTGGTTGTTTACTTCTTCCTGCTTAAATTAGAATTACTTCATTTTGGATTCCTTCGTTGGCTATTAGATTTGNCTATTACTGGGCCTTCGTTTGAGCTGAGTTTTATTCCGTAAAGTTAATTGCTTAGGCGAGATTGGTTATAGCTATTTTGCCTTTGCCGGGATGGTATTGTTTTTCATTGTTGACTCCTTTGCCGGGATGGAGTGTTTTCTATTATTGCTTTGCTGTTATGGTATTGGTTGCATTGTTGATTCCCTTGCTGGGACATTGTGATTTAAAGTTCCTATAGTTGATGTGTTTTGTCGATTTATTGTGTATCTATTTATCGCACGAGGGGACATGCCCTGCCGATTATTTATTATTTATCGCACGAGGGGACATGCCGTGCCGATTGTTTATTATTTATCGCACGAGGGGACATGACGTGTCGATTGTTTATTATTTATCGCACGAGGGGACATAACGTGTCGATTGTTTATTATTTATCGCACGGGGGGACATGCCATGCCGATTGTTTATTATTTATCGCACGAGGGGACATGCTGTGCCAATTGTTTATTATTTATCGCACGAGGGGACATGCCGTGTCGATTGTTTATTATTTATCGCACGAGGGGACTGTAACGACCCAGCCGGTTGTTTTGCGTATTAAGATCCTGTTTCCTTAAATGAAACCTTCCATAGCGTCTCTTCGTGCTTTATGACTCGCGGGAGCGGGTGGCTCGGGATTTGGGAATGATTTGGATGGTTTAGGAACACTTGGTTCCTTAAGGCTGGCCTATTTGGCCAAGTTTGACTTTGGTCAACATTTGGAGCAAACGACCTCGGAATCGAGTTTTGACAGCTCCAGTAGCTCGGTATGATGATTTCGAACTTGGGCGTATGTTCGGCTCGGGTTTCTGAGGACCCGGGAGGATTTCGGCGCCCGAAATGGAAATCAGGATTTCCTTTAGTTAGAATTTTGCCTGGAACGGGACTTCATGATATCGGGGTCCGAATGGAATTCCAGGACCAACAATAGTTCCGTACAGTTATTTATGACTTGTCTGCAAAATTTGGGGTCATTCCGAGTAGTATAGACCTGTCCGGCGCAATTAAATGAAATCTAGAGTTCTTAAAGTCTTAAGTTTGAATTCAAGGGGTTCGGAGGGTGGTTTCAAGTTCTAGTGATGTTTGGAGTGTTCCATGAGCCCGATCGAGTCCGTCATTTGATGTGGGACTTGTTGGTATATTTTGTCGGAGGCTCGGGTGGGCCCAAGGGCTTCCCGGACCCCACACGGGGCCAAAAACCAGCAAAATCTACTGCTGGCGTGGCTGCTTCTGGTGTGACCGCACCTGCGGTCTACCAATCGGAGGTGCGATACCGCACCTGCGGTCCCAGCCTCGCAGGTGCGGAAAGCCCATACACCCCTCTACCTCCGCAGGTGCGGACTTGTGCCCGCTGGTGCGAGTCCGCTGGTGCGAAAATCCTCCGCAGGCGCGAGTTCGCTGGTGCGGACTTCCCCTCGCAGGTGCGACCCCAACTCCCAGGCCCAGCCTCCGCAGGTGCGGCCAATTCTTCGCAGGTGCTGGACCGCACCTGCGGCCCTAAAGTCGCTGGTGCGAGAGTCCCTGTAGGCAGCCTATATTTAAGTTCCAAACACGGGTCTTCTTCATTTTTCAACCCTTTCACCTCCATTAGAGAGTTCTAGGAGCTTCAAGAACCTGCTCTTGACCCAAATTCAGCAGAGGTAAGTAAATTCTTTTCATTTATCTAGTTTCATACATGAATTAACAAAGAAATCAACTACTAATTCTTGGAAAAATCTAGGTTTTGGGTTGTAAATTGGATTTTGGGAAAACTAGAGAATTACCCCTTCTTAGCCATTAAATTCCTAAATAAATTATGTAATTACGATCCTTATACTACGGGTAATGTAATCCTTCAAGAATTTTGAAAATCCGAAAGCGTGGGCCCGGGGTCGAAATTTCAAAAATCGCCAAGAATGTTAAACTTTAGGAATTCTTGCTCTTTCTCCTTCTTGAACCTTAAATTGATTCAATTATGTTATGTTTGGCTAGTTGTGAACCGTCAAGAGTAGTTTCGGAATTTTGGGCGCATCTTTTGATCTGATCCTTGGTCCGAGGAGTGCTTTTATCGAGGTGAGTCTCCTTTCTAACCTCGTAAGAGGGAAATTGTCCCTGTAGGTAACCTTGTTTTCTATGTGATCTTGTTTGGGGGCTACGTACGCACCGAGTGACGAGAGTCCGTACGTAGTGGCTATTACTGCTTCGTCCGGGTAGTTAGGACACATCATACTCATTGTTCTCCTCTGTTGTAGCATGGATATTACTTGTATACTTGTGTGATTGGTATTGTTATCTTTGAGCGTGTGGTACTTGGCTTGATTTAAAAAGTGATAAGAGAGCCACGGCAGAGTGATGATTGATTATATTATGGGATCGGGCCGTACGCCACGGCGAGATTGAGACTACCAGGTGGGATCGGGCCGTACGCCACGGCGATATTGAGACTACCAGGGTGGGATCGGGTCATACACCACGGCGAGATTGAGACTACCAGGGTGGGATCGGGCCGTACGCCACGGCGNTTTACATCCTGCTTACCTTACGACTGTTGGACCTTAGTGAGTATCGAGTCGACCTCTCGTCACTACTTCTTCGAGAATTGACGGGATACTCACTGGGTACATATTTATATATATGTACTCATGTTGCACTTTCTTTCCTTTTCTGTACTTGACTGTACAGGTCCGGAGGCTTGTCCATCTGATTTTCAGGTCGGTGCCAGATATTGAGAGCGTGGTCATACTTCAGGGTGAGCTGCTTCCTAGCAGCACCCTGGAGTTTCTTTTGTTATGCTCTCTGTCTATTTCATTCAGACTGAGACCCTGTATATATATATGTTGTAGTCATTGTATATTCAGTAGTTGCCCGTGACACTCGTGACACTAGTTCCTGGCACACACGCGGTATATATTTTTGGGGTTTTGGGATGTATATCTATGTGTATGTTTTATTTCGGCTTTGTATCTACTATGACTTTACCTTCACTCAAGGCTAGTATCATATTAGTTATTATAAATGGGTAACCATGGACTTGTTTGATCGAGTGGCAAGGGTATCACTTAGTGAAAGTTATATCGGCTTGCCTAACCCCGCTGTTGGGCGCCATCGCGACCTGAATTGGGATTTTGGTCGTGACAACATGGTATCAAAGCCTTAGGTTCACGTAGTCTCACGAGTCACGGGAAAACCCAGTAGAGTCTTGTGGATCGGTACGGAGACGCCCGTACTTATCTTCAGGAGGCTATACGGGGTTAAGAAACGCCTTTTGTTCATATCCTATCGTGCAACCAATGATGTACTCAAACTTGTTCTTCTATTCTCTCACAGATGGCGAGGACGCGTGCTTCACATGTTCCTGATCAAGGGGAGGCTTCTACCCCCGCCGCTCGAGGCCGTGGTAGGGGTAGGGGTAGGGCTCCTGTTCGTAGTAGGGGGCAAGGGCATCTCTGAGCTGTATCGGTTGCATCGATTGAGGATCCTTATGTTGAGGAGCAGGATGAGCTGCCTCCAGTAGTTCCACCACCAGCTGATTTTATGACGGCGCCGGGCTTCCAGGAGGTCATGGGCCGTGTGCTGAGGTTTATGGATACTATGTCACAGGGGGGGGTACTTCCATCAGATCCTACTGCTTCTCAGGAAGGAGGGGGAGTTCGGACCCCTACCGCTATGGCTACAGGACCAGCAACAGCAGACATCGTACTCCAGATATTCCACCAGTGATTGGGGTTTAGCCTGGGGTGGCGGCACTAGAGCCTAGGCCAGTTGCCGAGATGGACCAGCATAAGCTGCTGGGTAGATGGACCCAACTTCGCCCTCCGACCTTCGGGGGTGAGCGAGGAGAGGATGCACAGGATTTTATCGAGAGGTGCAGGGATAGACTGCACAACATGAGGATATTAGAGTCACACGGGGTAGATTTCACGACATTTCAGCTTGAGGGCAGAGCTCGCCGCTGGTTGCAGTTATATGTTCTCAGTAGGCCAGCAGGGTCGCCACCAGTTACTTGGGAGGAGTTTATTCAGTTATTTTTGGACAGATACATTCCACCATCTGAGAGGGAGGAGCTTTGGGGTCAGTTTGAGAGGTTAGAGCAGGGGCAGATGTCTGTGTCAGATTATGAGGCCAGGTTCTCAGAGTTGTCTCGCCATGCTCTCATGATATTGCCCACAAATGCTGAGAGAGTTCGACGGTTTGTGGCAGGCTTGCATTCGGGTATCAGGACTTCCATGGCCATAGAGGTAGAGATGGGTACCCCATATCAGCTTGTAGTCGAGATAGCTCAACGTATCGAGGGTTACCGTGTGAGGGGAAGGGAGCAGGGTCAACAGGGTCAGCAGGACAAGAAGGCCAGGTTTGTAGGCGACTTCAGAGGGGCTCCAGCTAGGGCCAAGGTCAGTACGGAGGTGTCCGGTTCAGCAGGCCTTCCTATTCAGCACCTCCAGTACCTCCTAGGGTTGTTCCAGTCAAGCCCCAGTTTAGCGCCATGCCAGAGCGCTCCTATCATCCTTCAGCCATCCAGAGTGCACCCAGCAGTTATTCTAGCCATCAGAGATCCTCCAGTTCTTATCCTAGTGCTTTACCAGGGGATTCACACCGCTCTTCAGCTAGTCAGGGTTCCTCCTCTTCAGGGCAGCAAGCAGTAGTGCCAGGGGGTTGCTTCGAGTGTGGGGATATGGTTCACGCATGGAGGTTTTGTTCCAGGAATCGGGGAAAGGCCGTGCAGCAGAGCCAGCAGCCTATGATTACAGCACCAGCAGCACGACCACTTAGGGGTGGAGGTCAGATCGGTAGGGGCCGTCCTAGAGGGGGAGGCCAGTCTGGAAGGGGTCGTTCAGTTCCAGCTCGTCCTGGGGGAGATCAGACATCGGGTGCTCCAGCGAGATTTTATGCTATTCCAGCTAGGGCAGACGCAGTGGCATCAGACGCTGTGATTACAGGTATTATTTCGGTTTGTGGTAGAGAGGCTTCAGTACTATTTGATCCAAGGTCTACTTATTCATATGTTTCAGCCTTATTTGCCCATTCTCTGGATGTTATTTGTGAGTCTTTGGGTTCTCCCTTGTATGTATCCACTCCTGTGGGCGACTCTGTAATGGTAGACCGGGTCTACCGGTCTTGTGTGGTTACCTTATGTGGGCTTGAGACCAGAGCCGACCTGTTGTTGCTTGATATGGTTGATTTCGAGGTCATCTTGGGCATGGATTGGCTATCCCCTCATCATGCTGTCTTGGATTGCCATGCCAAGACAGTTACATTAGCCATGCCTGAGTCGCCGAGGTTAGAGTGGAGGGGTTCTTCAGTTAGTGCCTTCAGCCGGGTCATTTCCTTCATGAAAGCTCGGCATATGGTCGAGAAAGGGTGTCTATCTTACCTTGCTTATGTGCGGGACACCACCGCCGAGTCTCCTACCATTGATTCAGTACCAGTTGTTTGGGAGTTTCCGGACGTGTTTCCTTCAGATCTTCCAGGCATGCCTCCCGATCGAGATATAGATTTCTGCATTGATATGGCTCCAGATACTCAGCCTATTTCTATTCCTCCCTATCGTATGGCTCCTAAGGAGATAAAAGAACTGAAGGAGCAACTTGAGGAGCTGTTGGCCAAGGGATTCATTAGGCCAAGTGTGTCGCCGTGGGGTGCTCCAGTCCTATTCGTGAAGAAGAAGGATGGGTCTATGCGGATGTGTATTGACTACCGCCAGTTGAATAAAGTGACCATCAATAACAAGTATCCTTTGTCGCGCATTGATGATTTGTTTGATCAGCTACAAGGTGCTCGTGTGTTCTATAAAATTGATCTGAGGTCAGGTTACCACCAGTTGAAGATTCGGGCTTCTGATGTCCCGAAGACTGCATTTCGCACCAGATATGGCCACTATGAGTTCTTAGTGATGTCCTTTGGCTTGACTAATGCCCCAGCAACATTTATGGACTTGATGAATAGGGTATTCAGGTCGTATATCGACTCCTTCGTGATTGTTTTCATTGATGATATATTGATCTACTCACGGAGCTTGGGAGAGCACGAACAGCATTTGAGAGTTGTACTTCAGACCTTGCGAGAGCAGAAGCTATATGCTAAGTTCTCCAAGTGCGAGTTTTGGCTGGAGTCCATAGCATTTATGGGGCATGTGGCTTCAGGTGAGGGTATCAAGGTTGATCCGCAGAAGATTAAGGCAGTTCAGAGTTGGCCACGTCCTACTTCAGCTTCAGAGATCAGGAGTTTTCTGGGTTTAGCAGGTTATTACCGTCGATTCGTGGAGGAATTCTCTTCTATTGCCGCTCCACTGACTAGATTGACTCAGAATAATGCTCCATTTCAGTAGTCCGACGATTGTGAGGCGAGCTTTCAGAAGCTCAAATCAGCATTGACTTCAGCACCAGTGTTATCATTGCCTTCGGAGTCTGGAGTGTATACAGTGTATTGCGATGCCTCGCGCGTCGGGTTGGGATGTGTGTTGATGCAGGATTTAAGGGTTATTGCTTATGCTTCGCGACAGCTGAAGGTTCATGAAAAGAATTACCCCGTGCACGATTTGGAGTTGGCGGCAATTTTTCATGCTTTGAAGATATGGCGGCATTATTTGTACGGTGTATCTTGTGAGGTCTATACTGATCACCGCAGCCTGCAGTACCTGGTTAAGCAGAGGGACCTTAATTTGAGGCAGCAGAGGTGGCTTGAGTTATTGAAAGACTATGATCTCACTATTTTGTATCATCCGGGCAAGGCAAATGTAGTTGCGGATGCATTAAGCAGGCGAGCGGCTAGCATGGGTAGTTTGGCCTACATCTCAGCTGAGGAGAGGCCTTTAGCCTTGGACATTCAGTCCTTGGCCAACCGTTTGGTAAGATTGGACCTTTCAGAGCCCCTTCGAGTTTTAGCTCATGTGGTAGCTCATTCTTCATTATTGGGAGAGATCAAGGCTCGACAGTTTGATGATCCACGCCTAGTAGAGCTTAGGGATACGGTGGTCCAGGGCAGGGCCAAGGAGGTTACCTTAGGCGAGGATGGTGTTCTGTGACTCCAGGGTCGATTGTGTGGCCCTGATATTGATGGCCTGAGGGAAAGGATTGTAGCAGAGGCGCATAGTTCTCGGTACTCTATTCACCCAGGAGCGATGAAGATGTATCGTGATTTGAGGCAGCACTACTGGTGGAGGTGGATGAATAAGGACATTGTTCAACATGTGGCTCGGTGTCTTAATTGTCAGCAGGTTAAGTACGAGCATCATCGGCCAGGAGGCTTGTTTCAGTAGATGCCCATTCCTCAGTGGAAATGGGAGTGTGTCACCATGGACTTCAAGGTTGGGTTGCCTCGGACCTTGCGGAAGGCTGACGCGGTTTGGGTCATTGTGGACAGACTGACCAAATCGGCGCATTTCATTTCTGTGGCTACTACTTACACTACAGAGAGGTTGGCTCAGATTTACCTTCGTGAAATAGTCCGGTTGCATGGTGTGCCGGTGTCTTTCATTTCAGATCGGGGTCCTCAGTTCACTTCGCACTTCTGGAGAGCTTTTCACAGCGAGATGGGTACTCAGATAGACCTCAGTTCAGCATTTCACCCTCAGACTGATGGCCAGTCAGAGCGTACAGTTCAGATTTTGGAGGATATGCTCAGGGCTTGCGTGATTGATTTCGGGGGTCAGTGGGACCACTTCTTGCCTTTGGCGGAGTTTGCATACAATAATAGTTATTAGTCCAGCATCGAGATGGCTCAATTTGAGGCTTTATATGGTCGGCGATGCCTCTCCGATTGGGTGGTTTGAGCCTGGTGAGGCCAAGTTATACGGTACAGATCTTGTCAGAGATGCCTTGGAAAAGGTGAAGATTATTTAGGAGAGGCTCCGTACAGCACTGTCTAGGCAGAAGAGCTATGCAGATCAGCGGGCACGTGATGTATCATTCATGGAGGGAGATAAGGTTATGTTGAAGGTTTCGCCGATGAAGGGAATTATGAGGTTTGGGAAGAAAGGCAAGTTGAGCCCCAGATTTATAGGTCCTTTTGAGGTGCTGAAGTGAGTTGGAGAGGTTGCTTATGAGCTTGCTTTGCCTCCAGCCTTATCAAGAGTTCACCCAGTTTTTCATGTTTCCATGCTTCAGAGGTATCACGCCGACTTCTCTCACGTGGTTGATTACACCACTATTCAGTTAGATGAGAAGTTGGGCTACGAGGAGGAGCTAGTTGCCATTATTGGTAGGCAGGACCGCCAGTTGAGGTCTAAGACAGTTTTTGTGGTTAAGGTCCAGTACAGGGGCCAAGCAGTTGAGGAAGCGACTTGGGAGTCTGAGCAGGACATGCGGAGCAGATATCCACAGCTATTCAGCACTTCAGGTACGATTCTAGACCCGTTCGAGGACGAACGTTTGTTTAAGAGGGGGAGAATGTAACGACCCAGCCGGTCGTTTTGCGTATTAAAATCCTGTTTCCTTAAATGAAACCTTCCATAGCGTCTATTCGTGCTTTATGACTCGCGGGAGCGGGTGGCTCGGGATTTGGGAATGATTTGGATGGTTTAGGAACACTCGGTTCCTTAAGGCTGGTCTATTTGGCCAAGTTTGACTTCGGTCAACATTTTGAGCAAACGACCTCGGAATCGAGTTCTGACAGCTCCAGTAGATCTGTATGATGATTTTGGACTTGGGAGTATATTCAGCTCGGGTTCAGATGACCCGGGAGCATTTCGGCGTCCGAAATAGAAATCAGGATTTCCTTTTGTTAGAATTGGACCTAGAACGGGACTTTATGCTATCGATTTCGAATGGAATTCCGGGACCGGCAATATTTCCGTACAGTCATTTATGACATGTCTGCAAAATTTGGGGTCATTCTGAGTAGTATAGACCCGTCCGGCGCAATGAAATGAAATCTAGAGTTCTTAAAGTCTTAAGTTTGAATTCAAGGGGTTCGGAGGGTGGTTTCAAGTTCTAGTGATGTTTGGAGTGTTCGTTGAGCCCGAGCGAGTCCGTCATATGATTTGGGACTTGTTGGTATATTTTGTCGGTGGCTAGGGTGGGCCCAAGGGCTTCCCGGATCCCGCACGGGGCCAAAAACTAGTAAAATCTACTGCTGGTGTGGTTGCTTCTGGTGTGACCGCACATGCGGTCTACCATTCACAGGTGCGAGACCGCACTTGCGGTCCCAGCCTCGCAGATGCGGAAAGCCCATACACCCCTCTACCTCCGCAGGTGCGGACTTGTGCCCGCTGGTGCGAGTCCACTGGTGCGGAAATCCTCCGCAGGCGCGAGTTCGCTGGTGCGGACTTCCCCTCGCAGGTGCTACCCCAGCTCCCAGGCCCATCCTCTGAAGGTGCGGCCAATTCTTCGCAGGTGCGGGACCGCACCTGCGGCCCCAAAGTCGCTAGTGCGAGAGTCCCTGTAGGCAGCCTATATTTAAGTTCTAAACACGGGTCTTCTTCATTTTTCAACCCTTTCTGCTCCATTAGAGAGTTCTAGGAGCTTCAAGAACCTGCTCTTGACCCAAATTCAGCAGAGGTAAGTAAATTCTTTTCATTTATCTAGTTTCATACATGAATTAACATAGAAATCAACTACTAATTCTTGGAAAAATCTAGGTTTTGGGTTGTAAATGGGATTTTGGGAAAATTAGTGAATTACCCCTTCTTAGCCATTAAATTCCTAAATAAATTATGTAATTACGATCCTTAGACTACGGGTAATGTAATCCTTCAAGAAATTTCAAAATCCGAAAGCGTGGGCCCGGGGTCGAAATTTCAAAAATCGCCAAGAATGTTAAACTTTAGGAATTCTTTGCTAATTCTCCTTCTTGAACCTTAAATTGATTCAATTATGTTATGTTTGGCTAGTTGTGAACTGTCAAGATTAGTTTCGGATTTTTGGGCGCATCTTTTGATCCGGTCCTTGATCCGAGGAGTGCTTTTATCGAGGTGAGTCTCCTTTCTAACCTCGTAAGAGGGAAATTGTCCCTCTAGGTAACCTTGTTTGCTATGTGATCTTGTTTGGGGGCTACGTACGCACTGAGTGATGAGAGTCCATACGTAATGTCTATTACTGCTTCGTCCGGGTAGTTAGGACACAGCATACTCATTGTTCTCCTCTAATGTAGCATAGATATTACTTGTATACTTGTGTGATTGGTATTGTTGTCTTTGAGCGTGTGGTACTTGGCTTGATTTAAGAAGTGATAAGAGAGCCACGGCAAAGTGATGATTGATTATATTATGGGATTGGGCCGTACGCCACGGCGAGATTGAGACTACCAGGGTGGGATCGGGCCGTACGCTACGGCGAGATTGAGACTACCAGGGTGGGATCAAGTCGTACGCATTGAGACTACCAGGGTGGGATCGGGCCTTACTCCACGGCGAGATTGAGAGATATCAAACTTGTTTGATTTGAGATTGTTATTTGATGCCGGGTATTGATGTACTTGATTATTTGTTTTACTTGCCTACAGTTTTCTTTACATCCTGCTTACTTTACGACTGTTGGACCTTAGTGAGTATCGAGTCGACCTCTCGTCACTACTTCTTCGAGATTACACGGGATACTCACTGGGTACATATTTATATATATGTACTCATGCTGCACTTTCTTCCCTTTTATGTACTTGACTGTACATGTCCGGAGGCTGGTCCATCTGATTTTCAGGCCGATGCCAGATATTGATAGTGTGGTCATACTTCAGGGTGAGCTGCTTCCTGGCGACTTCCTAGCAGCACCCTGGAGTTTCTTTTGTTATGCTCTCTGTCTATTTCATTCAGACTGAGACCCTGTATATGTTGTAGTCATTGTATATTCAGTAGTTGCCTGTGACACTCGTGACACTAGTTCCTGGCACACACGCGGTATATATTTTTGGGGTTTTGGGATGTATATCTATGTGTATGTTTTATTTCGGCTTTGTATCTACTATGACTTTACCTTCACTCAAGGCTAGTATCATATTAGTTATTATAAATGGGTAACCATGGACTTGTTTGATCGAGTGGCAAGGGTATCACTTAGTGAAAGTTATATCGGCTTGCCTAACCCCGTTGTTGGGCGCCATCGCGACCTGAATTGGGATTTGGGTCTTGAAAGGGACATGCCGTGTTGATTGTTTATTATTTATCGCACGAGGGGACATGCCGTGCCGATTGTTTATTATTTATCGCACGAGGGGACATGCCATGCTGATTGTTATTATTTATCGCACGAGGGGACATGCCGTGCCAATTTTATATTATTTATCGCACGAGGGAACATGACGTGCCGATTGTTTATTATTTATTGGACGAGGGTACATTCCGTGCCGAGTGTTCATTTATTTATTTATGCGCGAGGGGACATTCCGTGCCAAGCGATTATTTACTTTAGCACGAGGGGACATGTCGTGCACTTGTCTTTGCATTATACTTTTCTGTGTTCTTGTTTGATATCTACCGCATTTGTTTAAGAGTTAATATTCCATTGTTTAAATCCGGATGTTCGCATTGATCCCTTACTACATTTATTGAAAAGACAAGTTTTGAGTACGGACTGAGTTCCGACAGATTTACGATGAGGAGATTATGATTACGAGATTTTTTTGAAAAGGTATTATTGAAAAGTAATGGTTTTCGAAATGATTATAGCTGAAGACTTTTACATCGAAAGTATATTTGAAAAGTACTAGTCTTGCATAAAATGATACTTGGAAGTCTTTATTTGGAAAGTGTCTTTGGAAACTTCGTAATTTGTAAGAAAACTATATTTTACGTAACCCTCTCTAGTACATATACTTATATATATTTTGGAGAAAGTATGTTTTCAAAGGCAATCTTTTTACATAAAAATGATTTTATTAGCAAAGCTTTTCATATGATCTGTTGTTTAAGGGTTCCCACCAATTTATGAAATTTAATGGCTAAGGCTCGATGTGTATAAATAGATGCAGAGTTGAGTTGTGGGGTTCTCTATTGCATTGTGTTTTCGTCGGGTTTTGTTTGTTTTGCTATCCATCTTCCTGTGTAATTTATGTTGTTTCGTGGTTATTTTTCTGTAATTTCCCTTCCGCATTATATTGTCAGTGTTGTAACTTATCCTGTAAATTCTTAGATAGATGTAGTGTTAGGTTACTTCTATATTCATGTTAATTATTTTTGTAGACCAGGTGTCTTGACTAGTCCTCGTCACTACTCCACCGAGGTTAGTCTTGATAATTACTTGGGCACCGCTGTGGTGTGCTCATACTACTCTTCTATGCATTTTCGTTTGCACAGATCCAGGTTTTGATTGTTAGTAACTGCGCGGATGATTGCTGAGGAGACTCAAGGTAACCTGTTGCTGCGTTCGCAGGCTTCGGAGTCACCTTCCTTGTATTATTATTTATACACTGTCATATTTATTTCCAAAAAAGTTATATTTAGAAGTCATAGGAGATTCGTAGAGCTTATGACTTGTATTACCAGTTTTGGGAAAACATTGTAAATTCGGTCAAGGTTTTTATATCTAGACTGTTAGTGTTCCTTTACTTATTGTTGTTATTATTAACTGTTAGGCTTACCTAGTCTCTAGGACTAGGTGCCATCACGATACCCAACGGAGGGAAAATTTGGGTCGTGACAAGTTGGTATCAGAGCACTAGGTTCATAGGTGCTACGAGTCATAAGCGGGTTCAGTAGAGTCTTGCGGATCGGTACGGAGACGTCTGTACTTATCTTCGAGAGGCTACGGAACTATTAGGATGATTTCACTTCCTTCATTCCTATCGTGCGAGTTCATTGATCTTGAAGTTTGAAATTTATCATTCCATTCTCTCACCGATGGTGAGGACGCGAACTGCGGTACCTGATGACGTTACCCAAGGCAAGCATCGTAAGGGTCAGAAACAGAGGACGACGAGGAGCACATGCTGCAGTTAAGATGCCTACTAGAACGACCGTTGAAGAGCCACCAGCAATTCTAGTTGGGGAAAAACCAAGTACTGGGGGTGCCTATTGTTACTCCAGGCTTCAGAGACCGGGGTTATAACTTTGAGTATAATTGGTATATCGACTCAAGCGTGATTGATCCTAGTGCACCAGCTACTTCACATATCTGAGAGGAGTTCGGACTCCCACCATCTACCCTCCAGAGCAGCAAGTCCATGTGGGTCAGGTTCCAATTGTCATGGCAGCACAACATGTGGTTTCCGTTCAGCCCGTAGTTAGAGCAGCAGCATCGGAAGAAGAAAACCTTGGGAAATTTTAGAGGTACAGGAAGTACCACCCTCCTATCTTTAGTGAATTGGTGACAGGTGATTCCAGGGTTTTCTGGAGGAGTGCCACTATATTCTTCGTACTTCGGGTATTATGGAGACAAGCATGATTGCTTTTGTCACGTCTCAGGTCCAGAGCAGTGGGTTTGTCAGTAGTGGTGGGCACATGAGTGGAGTAGCCCAGCCAAGTCAGTTTCACTCGCATGGATTCAGGTTCCAGAGATGTTATTGAGGGAGTTGCACCCAGTCCCTCCGAGATGCATGGCGCACGGAGTTGGAGCAGTTGCGTCAGGGCGCTATGTCAGTATTAGAGTACGTCGTCGGATTTAGTGAGTTGGCCAGGTATATACCTCGCTTGGTTGCTTCAGTTAGGAGGCACATAGGTCGGAGAAATCTACTGGTCCTTATTATGGAGGCAGAGTGCGACACGGTAGAGATTTTGTGAGTTAACCAGCTCAGTTTGCATTACCAGCTTCGCATGGGAGTCCTAAGGTACTCCTGGGTATCAGAGGACCCGTATTGTGTGGTTTCTACAGCCACGTCGGCAGAGAGATTGTTTTCTATGAGGAGATGAGCCACATGGTGAGAGATTGTTCCAGGGTTCAGGTAAACGTGTTATAGCAGGATATTCAGGTGAGTAGAGGGAGCCCAAGAGGGGGAGGCCCGACCCGTTGATGTGTTTCATATAATAGGCTAGAGGTCGTGGTGCCAGATATCATCACTCAGGTTTGTTCTGATGTGCTTCAGAGGGGCACCAATCGTATTCCATTATAGTTCGCCGGTCGGGACGAGTTCCCTTATTCGTTGTTTCATTTATGAGTGAGTTTCATGTTTTGCACTCTATTTTTGTGTTTGCTCCTGTTGGGGGATTCTATGAGTAGTAGCTGTGACTACCGTTGTTTTTGTTCATCTTTGCTAGTGGTGAAACTAGAGGTGAGTCTTTATTATTCATTATGGTGAGCTTTATATGAATTTTCCTGAGTACTTTGTTTACTGGCTGTGATTTGATACTCCATTGAGATGTGAGTTCAGTTAGTATTACGACTTCTATCAGCTGAGATGAGTTAAGGGATAGATTTCTATTGGCATGATATATTTTCGATATGAGATTTAGAGTTGAGGGTGAGATCCTCGTGATATTTGTGATTTGATATACTTAGGTCGGGCCGAGTACCGCGGTGGAAATTTTAGCAGGATGGGATCCTTGTGATTTGTTCATATGATTTGCTTCTCCCTTGTTATATTGCTTTGGTAAGTCAATATTGATAAAGAGTTATGCCTATGGGCTTGTTTGATAGTCTTTTATATGTCTCTCTTTTCATATTCATTCATTTTCGTTATGTGCTTCTCTAGTTTTGGTTTGCGGGATGTGTACCGGGTGGTGCTAGCTATGGCTTGATGATTTGGGTGCCTAATAATGAGGTCTTCGTGTTTATCTCTTCTTTATCAGTATTATGGGGTTTGGAGCGGAGTTCTTCCATATGTGGGGCAACTTCCAATGTTTAGTTGATTTCGGGCAGTTATTGTGATCAAAAGTGCTATTTGAGCCTATTTGCGATGAGCTATATTGCGTGGTCGTGCCTTATGGGTATAGGCATGAGTTAATGTGGCTGTTTAAGGCTAATGCCGGATATGGATTCAAGATCAGACCTTTTTGGAAATGAGTATAAGGTGAGAAATTGAGGTATGAGGCTTATCGGTAGTGATAAGGAGGTTAAATTGCAGTTGTGATGGTGTCATCAGGCTTACATAGGTCGGGGTGACGTGGAATCACCTGCGGGTTTATATTGGGAGTGTGCAATCAGTGATCGGATGAGTATAGGTGGATCTTGGCACGTTCGAGGACGAACATTGGTTTTAAGAGGGGGAGAATGTAACGACCCGACTGGTCGTTTTGAGAGTTTAAGCTCCGTTCAGTGGTATAAGGTCATAATCAGCTTCACATTATGTATATCGACCTGTGTGCGTGGTTAGATTCAGTTACCGGATAATCCAGAGTCGAATTGGAAAGAAAATTCTCATTTCGGAAGCCTTAAGTTGGAAGAATCAATTAAGATTGGAATTTTGACTACACAATCTCCAAATCAGGATTTGAAGGTTCCAGCAGGTTCGTATGATGATTTCGGACTCGGGCGTATGTTCAGACCGAGATTTGGATAACCCGGGCGCATTCCGGCTTATATTGTGGAATATAGCATTTTAGAAGAATTTCATAAATATGGGTTGAAAGGCATTTCAGTGATATAGATGTCCGTTTGGGATTCCTAGCCTAGGAATAGCTTCGTATGGTAATTCTGGAGTTGGGAGCATGATCGGAAGTGAATTCTGATGTCCGTACGTTATTTTGAAGTCATTTGGCTAAAGATAGAAAATGGAAAGTTTTTGAGGAATCCGACCGGAAGTGGAAATTTTGATAGCGGGGTCGGAATGCGATTCTGGAAGTTGGAATAGGTTCGTAGTGTCATTTGTGACGTGTGTGCAAAATTTCAGGTCATTCGGACGTGGTTTGGTAAGTTTCGGCATCAATGGCGAATTTTTGAAATTTAGAAGTTCTTAGGCTTGAATCCGAGGTTGATTCAATGTTTTGGTGTTGTTTTTGGTTTTCCAAAGGTTCGACTAAGTTCGGGTAGTGATATATGACTTGTGGGAATTGTCGGTTGAGGTCCCAAGGGGCTCGGGTGGGTTTCGGATAGATATGGGTTGTGTTGCGCTCGTTTTTGAGGTTTCGGCGTCGTTTCTTCAAGAATAACTGGTACCACATTAATCAAATGAGCTCCAATTTCTGTTTTGATTGAAGCATTAGATATGTATCGTAATTACGAAGCTATAGCAAAAAGAATCATCAAATTTGGACATCGTATGAGGAAGTTATGCTCATTTTAGTGTCGGAGAAGAGAGCTGGTGCTGGTGTTTCTCAGGTGCGAGTTTGGGTCCGCACCCGCGGAGCCGCAGGTGCGAAAAATGGTCCACAGTTGCGGAAATTACAGCTGGAAATGCGCAGGTGCGGGTATTTTGGTCGCGGGTGCGAAATCCCTGAGTATAGAAAAAACAGACCGCGTCATTCTAGTATTTTGAGCATATCTTGAGTTCTAGAGCTCCGATTGAGGTAATGTTTGCGGCGTTCTTCTCGTCTTTTCATCGGGGTCAGTATATATGTATTATTTTTGAATTTTAATATGATTACAGAACTTCATTTTTTGAATTAATCCATGTTTTGATAGGGGAAAATTGGGGTTTTGAAAGAAAACTTTAAAAATGAAAAATCATGATTTGATGGATCAAATGACATCGGAATTTGATAAATTTGGTATGTGTGAACTCGTATCGGAATGGGTAATCGGATTTTTGTAAAATTTGTCGGGTTCCAAGGTGCTGGCCCGGGGGTCGACTTTTGGGTCGATTTTTATTAATTAGTAAAGATTGAAACTTTATTATTTCGAATAGTTCCTTATACATTTTATGTGTGTTTTGAAGTTGTTTTGGTTGATTTTGAGCCGTTCGGAGGTCTTTCCGCCCGAGAAGTCTATTTTTCAGTACCCGGTTGTCTTCTTTAAGGTAAGTATCTTGCCTAACCTTATGGGGGGGAACTCCCTCTTAGGGTTGAGTCTTCTTTGTTGACTGTAGTCCGTGTATGCGAGGTGATGAGTGTGTACTCGGACTTATTTGCTAAAAGATTGACCTTTTAGGATTCGTAGGTCCTTATGTTACCTGTGTATGAGTTGTAATTGTTATAATTGAATCCTTGGTTGTTTACTTCATCCTTTCCTGCTTAAATTAGAATTACTTGCTTTTGGATTCCTTCGTTGGCTATTTGATCTTAATTGACTTAACTGAATATTTTATTGCTCTCACCTCCATGGTATATTTGCTTTCTAAAACTGCTCAATTGACTATATTAGTGTTATCTAGCTTTATAGTTGTTTAGTCGTAGTTAGAACAGTCGTTTCGTTAGAGTCAAGCATGCCTGTGAGTCTTACATTGTGATCTATACGACGTTTTTTCTTATGTGCTACTTGGGTCTAATTGATGAATAATTATGTTGGTGATGTTTTCTTGATGTTGCCTATTACTGGGCCTGCGTTTGAGCTAAGTTTTATTCCGTAAAGTTAATTGCTTAGGCGAGATTGGTTATAGTTGTTTTTCCTTTGCCGGGATGGTATCGTTTTTCATTGTTGACTCCTTTGCCGGGATAGTGTGTTTTCTATTATTGCTTTGTTGTTATGGTATTGGTTGCATTTTTGATTCCCTTGCTAGGACATTGTGATTTATGGTTCCTATAGTTGATGTGTTTCGTCGATTTATTGTGTATTTATTTATCGCACGAGGGGACATGCCGTGCCGATTATTTATTATTTATCGCACGAGGGGACATGTTGTGCCGATTGTTTATTATTTATCGCACGAGGGGACATGCCGTGCCGATTATTTATTATTTATCGCACGAGGGGACATGTTGTGCCGATTGTTTATTATTTATCGCACGAGGGGACATGCAGTGCCGATGGTTTATTATTTATCGCACGAGAGGACATGCCGTGCCGATTGTTTATTATTTATCGCACGAGGGGACATGCCGTGTCGATTGTTTATTATTTATCGCACGAAGGGACATGCCGTGTCGATTGTTTATTATTTATCGCACGAGGGGAAATGCCGTGTCGATTGTTTATTATTTATCGCACGGGGGGACATGTCATGCCGATTGTTTATTATTTATCGCACGAGGGGACATGTCGTGCCGATTATTTATTATTTATTGCATGAGGGGACATGCCGTGCCGATTGTTTATTATTTATCGCATGAGGGGACATGCCGTGCACTTGTCTTTGCATTATACTTTTCCATGTTCTTGTTTGATATCTACCGCATTTGTTTAAGAGTTAATATTCCATTGGTTAAATCCAGATATTCGCATTGATCCCTTACTACATTTATTGACAAGACAAGTTTTGAGTACGGACTGAGTTCCGACAGATTTACCTTGAGGAGATTATGATTACAAGATTTTTCTGAAAAGGTATTATTGAAAAGTAATGGATTTCGAAATGATTATAGCTGAAGACCTTTACATCGAAAGTATATTTGAAAAGCATTAGTCTTGCATAAAATGATACTTGGAAGTCTTTATTTGGAAAGTATCTTTGGAAACTTCGTAATTTGAAAGAAAACTATGTTTTACGTAACCCTCTCTAGTACATATACTTATATATATTTTGGAGAAAGTATGTTTTCAAAGGAAATCTTTCTACATAAAAATGATTTTATTAGCAAAGTTTTTCATATGATCTGTTGTTTAAGGGTTCCCACCAATTTACGAAATTTAATGGCTAAGGCTCGATGTGAATAAATAGATACAGAGTTGAGTTGTGGGGTTCTCTATTGCATTGTGTTTTCGTCGGGTTTGGGTTTTCTTGCTATCCATCTTCCTGTGTAATTTATGTTGTTTCGTGGTTATTTTTCTGTAATTTCCCTTCCGCATTATATTGTCAGTGTTTTAAATTATCCTGTAAATTCTTAGATAGATGTAGAGTTAGGTTACTTCTATATTCATGTTAATTATTTTTGTAGACCAGTGGTGTCTTGACTAGTTCTCGTCACTAATCCACCGAGGTTAGTCTTGATACTTACTGGGCACCGTTGTGGTGTGCTCATACTACTTTTCTATGCATTTTTGTTTGCAATGATCCAGGTTTTGATTGTTAGTAACTGCGCGGATGATTGCTGAGGAGACTCAAGGTAACCTGTTGCTGCATTCGCAGGCTTCGGAGTCACCTTTCTTGTATTATTATTCATACACTGTCATATTTATTCCAAAACAGTTGTATTTAGAAGTCGTAGGAGATTCGTAGAGCTTATGACTTGTATTACCGGTTTTGGGAAAATATTGTAAATTCGGTCATTAACTATTAGTGTACCTTTACTTATTGTTGTTATTATTAACTGTTAGGCTTACCTAGTCTCTAGGACTAGGTGCCATCACGATACCCAACGGAGGGAAAATTTTGGTCGTGACAACTCCTCCACCAATGGTAAAAACGTATCCACTTGTGGATTTTGATTCCGTTGATCCGGTGATCTAATTTGCATCGTTATATCCCTCAACAACTACAGGATAATTATTGTAATGCAAGGCATAGTCTTGGGTATATTGCAAATATCCCAAAAATCGTTTCATTGCTATCAATGAGCTTGGTTGGGATTACTTGTGTATCGACTAAGCTTACTTATTGCACAAGCTATATCAGGTCATGTACTATTCATAATGTACATCAAACTTCCCAACACTCGATCATATTCCAATTGAGACTTGCTTTGACCTTTATTCTTAACAAGAGTATAGTTTAAATCAATTTGCGTTTTTGCTTATTTAAAGTCCAAATATTTGAACTTTTCAAGTACCATTTTAATATAATAAGATTGAGACAAAGCTAGACCTTGAGGAGTTTGAAGGATCTTAATTCCCAAACTTAAATCGGCAACTCCTTATTCTTTCATATCAAACTTACTAGTAAGCATGGGCTTAGTAGCATTTATGTTGGCAATGTCATTACTCATTATCATTATATCATCCACATATAAACAAAAAATGACTATTTGATTTGGAGTATTCTTAATTTAAACACATTTGTCACACTCATTGATCTTGAAACCATTTGACAACATTGTTTGGTCAAATTTCGCATGCCATTATTTTTTGTGCTTGTTTTAGTCCGTAAAGTGACTTAACAAGGCGACACACCTTCTTTTCTTTTTCGGGAACAAACCCTTTAGGTAGTTCCATATAGATTTCTTCCTATAAATCTCCATTTAAGAATGCTATCTTTACATCCATCTGACGGATTTGAAGGCCATACACGGAAGTTAACGCTATTAACACCCGGATACATGTAATCCTTGTTACCGGCGAGTATGTGTCAAAGTAATCAAGACATTCTCATTGTCTAAACCTTTTAACAATTAATCTGTAACGACCTGGCTGGTCGTTTTGAGAGTTACAGCCCTGATCCCCTAAAAACTGCTTTTCCCACATTTGTTTTTGCTATTGTGACTTGCCGGAGTGATTGGTTATGAAATTAGGAGAGTTTTGGGACACTTAGTCCCTAGATGTGAGTTTAAGTCTAAGAATTTGGACCGTAGTCGGAAGTGTGTGAAGACGGATTCGGAATGGAATTACGTCGACTCCGTTAGCTCTGTTGAGTGATTTTGGGGTTAGGAGCACGTCTGAAATATGTTTTGGAGGTCTGTGGTAGATTTAGGCTTCAATTGGCGAATGTTAGATATTCGGCAATTTCGGCCGATAGGGAAAATTTTGATATCGAGCTCGGAATGGAATTTGAAACTGGTTGTCGGTTCGTAGTGTCATATGTGAACTGTGTGTCAAATTGGAGGTCATTCGGACTAGGTTTGATGTGTTTCGGCATCGTTTGTGGAATTTGGAAAATTGTAAGTCCTTAGGCTTGAATCTGTGCTTCATTCATGTTTTTGGTGTTGTTGGATGTGGTTTGAAGGAACGACTAAGTTTGTATGGTGTTATAAGATTGGTTGGTAGGTTTGGTTGAGGTCCAGGGGACCTCAGTGTAACGACCCGACCGGTCGTTTTGAGAATTTAAGCTCCGTTCAGTGGCGTAAGGCCTTGAACAACTTCACATTTTGTATACTGACTTGTGTGCATGGTTGGATTCAGTTACCGGATGATTTTGAGTTGAATTGGAAGAGGGGTTTTAATTTTGGAAGCTTAAGCGGTGAGATTTGACCGGAGGTTTGACTTTTATGTAAACGGCTCCGAAATGAGTTTTGGGTAATGTCAACAGCTTTGCATGGTGATTTTAGACTTAGGCGCGCGTCCGGATTTGGATTTGGAGGTCCGTAGAGTAATTTGAGGTAATTTGGCGAAAGTTGGAAAATTTGAAGTTTGGAAAATGGAGAAGTTTGACCACAGTTGACTTTTTGGGATATCGGGGTCGGAATGTGATTCCGAGAGTTGGAGCAGCTCCGAGATGTCAATTGGGACTTGTTTGCAAAATTTGGCATCATCCCGGGTTGAATTGATAGGTTTTGTCATGGCCCAATTTTCCCTATGTTGGGTATCGTGACGGCACCTAGTCTTAAGAAGTAGGTAAGCCTATCATTAACAACATCAAATATAATATAAGAATCGCCTAAGTGCTTTTTGAAATAAATCTCAACACTTTACAGTTTTTCCAAAAACCCGGTAAGTACAACTCATAAGCTTTACAGAATTTACACTAAGTCTCCTAAGGTACCACTATTCGAAAATAAGTACAACAGTGCAACAGAAAAAGATAAGATGGTGACTCCGAAACCGCGAACGCTGAAGCAGTTTTACCTTGAGTCTCCACAACAGCAACCGCACTGCTAGCAATCAATCGGCCGGCTATGCAAAAACGTGGGATCTGCACAAAAATATGCAGAAGAGTAGCATGGGCACACCACAGCGGTGCCCAGTATGTATCAAGACTAACCTCGGTGAAGTAGTGACAAGGACTAGTCAAGACACCCACTGGTCTAATAAATTAAACATACATAAGTATAGAAATGACATGACATGACACTTGTCTAATGACTACACCATATAATTATCAACATAACAAGTACAAAGCGGGAGGAAAATACAGCAAATAACACGGAACACTTCAAGAGAATGATTCGGAGTTCTTGCAGAGTGGAACCATGCATTGCTCATTCATTAAGAGCTTTTGTCGGTAAAGTAGATCTAGATCGAGAGAGAGAATTGGCTTCTCGAGAATCCGCTGGAGTCAGATCAGTAGGGGAGTTCACACCGGGACTTTCTTAATAGAGAAAGAACCCATACCCTGAACCGGGGAAAGGCGATAACGACCCAGGAAATGGTGAAGTACGTGAATCGACTCCCTCTTCGAGTCCAGACCTTTTAACATAAAATAAAGAATAAGGGACTGACTTCTTTCTTGACAAGGATCCTGAATAAATCGCACATGCTCCAAGGACTTCACGGAATTAGGAGGCACACAGGTGGGTATACCAAGAGAAATGCGGGTAAGCGACGAGGGAAATTGCCTCAACAAAACAAGTTTTTATTTCCAGAAAGATCCCCACGCTGAGGGATGAACCTCGCCAAATGATCTTATGGATCACCCATCCCATCTTTTAGGTTCCATTTGGGCAATATGTATCCCGCTGGGTATTGTAATAGTACACAGAAGAAAGGACGTGAGTACGAACCAAAATCGGAAACCACAACACAGTAAAAGCACAAGTAACTCAGCACTGCAATAATTTCCGCCTCAAACATTAGTCAACAATTCCGACAATTTAGTAAATTCTTCGAAGGTAACCCGTCACCCGCGATTTACATTGCAAACTTTAAAGTAAAATCATCTTTAAATAAAAAACTTCCTTTGGAAGGTACTTCCTCCGATTATATATACATATATAATGTACATGAGAGAAAATCTTTAAACGTAATCCCTTCAAACAAAAGCTTTTTAAAAAAATATACTTTTCCAATAGATGCCTTTCGAACTTAGTTTCCAATGGAACAAGTGCACGGAATCACCCTTCGTGCTTCTATTCTCGTCCTCCCCATATAAATCGACAGATACGACACATAAATAAAGCAAATTAGGCAAGTAAAAGACATGAACAGTGCAACAACAATTAAGATAAAGGTCAAGTACAGGACAATAACAATAAGTCACACCAAATATGTAAGTACAATAATAACAGCTCAAAGTAAGGGCACACGTATACACGGGGAAAAAGATATTACATCATAATGCATGTCCCTCGTCCTCACCTGCACGGAAACACCCTTAATGCCATGAACTCATAATAATTTGGCACGGCATCACCCTTCGTGCTTTACACTCTTTCTCACCCAAACAAATGCAATGATAACAATCAGACAAGGGAATCAACAGCATAAACAATAATAGAAATCATATTGTCCTGGTAAGGGAGTCAACAATGGAAGCAATATCATCAACATCATGAACAAAAATAGAAACCATACAGTCCCGGCAAGGGAGTCAATAATGGAAACAATATCATCAACATCATGAACAATAATAGAAACCATATTGTCCCGGCAAGGGAGTCAATAATGGAAACAATATCATCCCGGCAAGGGAAACAACTATAACCAATCTTGCTTAATTAATTAGCTTCACGAAATAAATCCCAACTTAAATCAATGCTCCGCAATAGGAAATGCGAAGAAAATACCATCAACATGTATGATCATCGAGTTAGGCCTAAGTAGTGCTTGATGAAAGATCATATCAATCACAATATACGAACCACGGGCATGCTTGACACAACCATATAAATACTCCAATTACTGCTAACAATTATAGGGCGATATAATACACATTTTAGCTAAGTAGGCAGTTTATGACGGAAAATATAGCATGATGATAGAAGAGGTAAAATCTTCAGTCAAGTAAATTAAGAACAAGTAAACAACAAAGGAAATCTAAAAGCAAGTCAGTCTAATTTAAGCAGGAAGAGATGAAACTAGAAATTAGGAACTCAGTGATAGAAATTACAACTTCATACACAAGGGATATAAGGACCTAAGAACCCTAAAAGGTAAACCTCCTACAAATAAGTCTGAATACGCACGCGTCACCTCGCGTACATAGGCTACAATCAACATAGAAGACTCAAATCCTAAGGGGTAGTTTCCCCACTAAAGGTTAGGCAAGATACTTACCTCGAGGACGATAACTCGGTACTCAAAAATGGGCTTCACGGGCGAAAAGGCCTCCGGACGGCACAAATCTAACTAGAACAACTTCAAAACACACATAAATTGTATAAGGAACTATTCCATAAAAGAAAGTTTCGATATTTACAAAATATAAAATCGACCCAAAAGTCGATCTCCGGACCCGCACCTCGGAACCCGTAAAATTTTACAAAATAATACTCATTCCAATACGAGTTCAACCATACAAAATTTATCAAATTCTGATACCATTTCGTCCCTCAAATCATGAAATTTTGTTTTAGAAACTTTCTTTCAAAACCAACATTTTCCTCATCTCAAAACACAAATTAATGATGAAAATAAAGATAAAAATCATGGAATATAATTAATTTTAGTTGAAGAACACTTACCCAATCGAATTTCGTGAAACACCCACCAAAAATTGCCAGAACCGAGCTTTAGAAGTCAAAATGTGATAAAAATGGTAAAACCCTCGGTTTTGAAGACTTATAATCTGCCCAGGCCTTTAATGAATCGAAAAAGCGTAGGGAGGAACGCGTTCGTGAAGAAGAAAAAATGGAGCTTCTCAATTGCCCTGTGTGAACGCGAAGGCTAGCTCGCGAACGCAGAGAAGGACAGTAGGGCAACTACGCGAATGCGTATGTTTGAAGGCGAACGCGAAGAAGAAAGTTAGGCTGCCCAGAAAAAGACCCTTCGCGAACGCGAGGGGTATGATGCGAACGCGAAGAACCTTCAAGATGACTCATCGCGAACGCGTAACAGCGGACGCGAACACGGAAGAGGAAACCAATTGTCAGATATTAGCAGTGAAAAATAGGAGAAAATTGACCCGAAGCCTACCCAAAATACACCCGAGAGACCCAGGACCCTGTCTAAATACACGAACAAGTCATATAACCTAACACGGACTCGCTCAAGATCTCAAATAACATTAAACAACGCTGAAACGACGAATCAAAACTCGTGTCGGAACCTATCAATTCAACCCGAAATGACGCCAAATTTTGCAGACAAGTCCCAATTGACATCCCGAAGCTACTCCAACTCTCACAATCGCATTTCGACCCAGATATCCCAAAAAGTCAACTGTGGTCAAACTTCTCCATTTTTAAACTTCAAATTTTCCAACTTTCGCCGAATTACCTCAAATTACTCTACGAACTTCCAAAACCAATTCCGGACGCGCGCCTAAGTACAAAACCACCACACGGAGCTGTTAACATTACTAAAAACTCATTCCAAGTCTGTTTACACAAAAGTCAACCCCCGGTCAAACCTCACCACTTAAGCTTCCTAAATCAAAATCTTTCTTCCAATTCGACTCCGGATCATCCTGTAATTGAATCCAACCATACACGCAGGTCGATATACACAATGTGAAGTTTTTCATGAACTTACATCAGCGAATGGAGCTTAACTTCTTAAAACGACCGATCGGGTCGTTACATTAAGGCTTCTTGAATGGTTGAGAAGAGGTGTGATGCGTATTTGGCATATGTAGGACTTGTCAGTATTGATACCCCTACAATTGAGTCAGTTCCATTAGTGAGGTACTTTCCTAATGTATTTCCAGCTGATCTTCCAGGTATGCCGCTCGATAGAGATATTGATTTCGGCATTGATTTGTTACTGAGCACTCAGCCCATTTCTATTCCTCCCTACCGTATGGCTCCTCCTGAGTTGAAGGAGTTGAAGGAGCAGTTGCAGGAGTTGCTTGATAAGAGTTTCATCAGACCCAGTATATCACCTTGGGGTGCTCCAGTCTTATTTGTGAATAAAAATGATGGTTCTATGTGTATGTGTATTGATTATCGGCAGTTGAACAAGGTTAAAGTGAAAAAAAATTATCCTTTGCCTCGCATCGATGATTTATTTGATCAGTTACAGGGTGTCAGGATATTTTCCAAGATTGACTTGCGTTCTGGCTATCTTTAGTTGAAGATTCGGGAGCCCGATATCTCGAAGATTGCTTTTAGGACCAGATATGGTCATTATGAGTTTCTTGTCATGTCATTTGGGGTGACCAATGCCCCAGCAGCCTTTATGCATTTGATGCATAGTGTGTTCCAGCCTTATGTTGATTCCTTCGTCATTGTGTTTATTAACGACATCCTGGTATATTCCCGATCTCGGAAAGATCATGACCAACACCTGAGGATCGTGCTTCATACTTTGAGGGAGAAGAAATTGTATGCAAAATTTTCTAAATGTGAGTTCTGGCTTGATTCAGTGGCATTCTCGAGCCACTTAGTGTCTTGTGATAGGATCGAGGTGGATCCGAAGAAGGTGGAGGAAGTGCTGAGTTGGCCTAGATCGTCATCAGCTACGTAGATCTGCAATTTCCTTGGTTTGGCAGGGTACTACCGTCGCTTTGTAGAGGGATTTTCATCTATTGCGACATCTATGACCAGATTGACCCAGAAGGGTGCTCCATTCAGGTGGATTGAGGAGTGTGAGGAGAGATTTTAGAAGCTCAAGACATCTTTAACCACAGCCCCAGTATTAGTATTGCCTACAGGTTCGGGGTCTTACACTGTTTATTGTGATGCCTCGAGGATTGGCCTTGGAGCGGTATTGATGCAGGACGGTAGGGTAGTTACCTACGTGTCTAGACAGTTGAAGGTACATGAGAAGAACTATCATATCCAGTATTTCGAGTTAGCAACTATTGTTCACGTCCTGAAGATTTGGCGTCATTATTTGTACGGTGTTCCTTGTGAGATTTACACTGATCAACGGAGTTTGCAGCACTTTTTCAGGCAGAATGACCTAAATCTTCGTCAGCGGAGGTGGTTGGAGCTACTTAAAGACTATGATATCACTATATTATACCACCCGAGGAAGGCCAATGTAGTTGTCGACGCCTTGAGTCACCGGGCGGAGAGTTTGGGGAGTTTGACATATCTTGCTGCAGCTGAGAGGCCCTTAGACTTGGATGTTCATACCTTAGTTAGTCAGTTCATGAGATTGGATATTTCGGAGCCTAGCCGGGTATTAGCTTGCACTACAAGAAAAATGCTCAATAGCGAAGAGAAAACTAGTCCCTAAAAGTAAGAAATTGGTCCTAAATGGTCAATAGCGACCAGCTAATCTGGTCCTTATAGCTTGCGCAGCTAAAGGTCATTAAGGACCAGATGCGGTGCTGATCGTTAAAACTGTTTCGCGACCAGTTTAAAACTAACCCCTAAATGATTTTTAAGGACCATGTTTCTGGTGCCTATTTGCATATTTTAGGGACTAAATTCCTGGTCCTTAGAATATTTTTGCGATTAGTTTAAATATGGTTGTTAAACGGTACTTTCACGGGCAGTTAGAAGTTGGTCATTATATCTTTTGCGAGAAGATTAAAGTTGGTCGCTAAGTCGAACAGTGCAACACTACAAAGCTGCAGATTCAGCAGTCAAAGAAACAAGTTACAACTCCCTAAATCACATTCAATTTGCAACTAGAAAATCGAGTATATTATTATAAAGATAATATTGTTTTCATAAAATATTACCAAAAACGATCAACATCAGTTAGTTGCACCGTACATCAATGATGTAAGCTAGTCACAATATTGTGTTCGTAAACATTTAGCAAAAAACTACATATCACTAATATCCCTTGATTGACATGTAAAGTTTTCTTGACATTCCCAGCAAAAAGATGGTCAATCAGTATGTCGTCAAAAATTTGCTTCTTGAACTTCAATATCTAAAACCTGTAGAAGAAATAAGAAATTTTAGTTAGAAAAACTATAACAATGTTGAAGGAACAAAATCAGCGCTAGACAGAGAAAAGAGAAGCAAAAAATAATAATAATAATAATGGCTAAACACCATTGTTCCCTTTCATCACTTGAAAAAGTTGTCTTAAGCTATATAGAGGGACAAATCAATAAACATGTAACTAACAACTAAAAACAAATGAACGAACTTGCCTCTACAACGTGATAGTCACAATCATTTCAAGTCACAAACACAAATCAGATGAGTACCTTCAAATGGAGAAGGACTGATATAATTTCAAATTGCTCTAAGACTCTATTTATCAAGCTGGAAGCTAATGGTACAAGGTTTCATGCCATTGTTGGAAAGATAAGAAATGTTATTGTCCAGATATGTGACATAGAACAGCTGACGGACGCATTTTGTGAGGAAAATATGGATCAGATGAATGCACTATGGAATAATTCCCTAGTGTACTGCATTAATATAGCAATCAATCATAAGGAACATGAAGAGTTTTCAAAGGAACATGCTGAGAAGTTACGCGTAGCAATGATCAAATATCATGTCTTTACAGTTAGGACAATAGAGACAGTGAATGTTGCATATATTCATATTTTCTGATTGAATTTTTCATTGTTTCCTATTGCAGGAGTTTCTCCGATCAATCAAGGCTCGAAGGCATTATTGGGCATGGAGTTATGCTGGTTGGAGACGTTTCATTGCTGCTCAACCTAGTACAGGTCATATAGCTCTATCATCTCTTGAGAAAGCAGGTCGTATAACAATAATGATTACAGAGAATGTGGACAGGTGGTTGGCTCGTCTTCTCATTTATCTTTGATTTTATGAGCCTTTTAATACTAACTTGTTACACTTCCTCTCAGGCTGCATCATCGAGCTGGCAGAAATCCACTTGAATTGCATGGGACTGTCTATATTGTTTCCTGTACAAATTGTGGTTTTACTATACCTCGAGAACTGTTTCAAGATCAAGTGATGGCTCACAATCCAAAGGTTATCTTTGTTCAATTATTCAATTAATCTAGTAATATTTATATAAGCCACACATGGCATTGAAATCACTGCCTAATTATTAATTTGAGTAATGTGAATTTGACTTCATGAAAGATGAGAGAGAAATTGGTTTCAGCAGGGACATAGGTTAATTGGTACAAGTCATATAAGTCCTATACAGGAAGACTCCCATGGAACTGCAAGGTTAATAAGGGCACAACCCAGTCAAGAAAATTACTATCTGTTATGGGCAGTGGAGGTTCAATGTGGTATTTAACAAACACAACTGGATGTTTGGAGTAAGGAAAGCAAAAATGCAGCTGCATTGGAATCAAAGGCCAGTTCATCAAAGCTCTGGACAATATCGAGTGGCTATAATAGGCTACTTAGTATAAGGTTTTGGCGAGTTTACATAGTTACTAGGACTTCCCTCGAATTGCTTGATGAAGATTTCTGCCAACCTAGATATCCCCTTTCTTAAATGGTACAGCAGCTGGGAATGCACCATCATTTTCTATGTAAACTAAAGAGTTTGTATGATTCAACCAGAGGCTACACTATGAAAATCACAATTTACCTAGGTTTACTTTAAACAAGAGAGAAAAGATGACAAAGTAATGATAAGGTCAGGATATGGTCATATATCCATTGTAGGTAACTTTTGTTATTTGAATACCAGTCTAAGCAGCACACTCCTTATTTAAATCCAAGTCTACACAACAAACCCCTTGTTTGAATCCTAAATCTAGGACTCACACGTTAATTGGCAAGTTCATCTTGTTTAACTTCTCGATAAGCAAAAGAAGTTTCTATTAGCAAAACTCTTCCCTCTCTCTCTATTGATACACTACAATTGAACAATTTGGGTTCTCAAAGTTCTCTGGTTCTAACATAACCAGACTCTTGAAATTGCTAAGGAGCACAAGCAAGCAGAAGTTGAATCAACAAAATAAATCTATATTTCAGGTAAGTTGTTACTCACTTGGTAAATCAAGGGTCCGAATAGTCATTCTCCTGAACTGGAGGCTCGAAATAGGTTTGTTGCGCTAATAATAATTTTTTTAACTTCCTCACTTCTTTCATCTCATTTTCGAAGTTAGACAGACGATCCTTCAAAGACTGGTTTTCATTTTCAGTTGCACGTAGCTTAGCCAATAATTCAGTTTTTGAGGAAGTTCCACCTTTCAAATCTTTCGCCTTAACTCCACCCCCCAAGCCAAATACATGACTACAACTTAAAGGTCCAAAGCATTTTTTCTACAATCTCTATGGTAGGAAGTGACGGTTCGGATTGCACCAATTCCTTGATTTGAGCCTACAAAGTATATAGATAAATTTTTGTCAGATCTCATAATAACTAAAAGTAAAGAACATTTTTCAATTAACTAAACGCACATGTTTCTCGATTGTTTCTAGATCAACAAGTGTGTTATTCTTCTTGCGAGTCTCGAAGAAAATTGTTGCCAAATCTGGTGGTTTGCCATATTTTTCGCCCTTTATATAAAAGTAAATATGTCAAATAATATCTCATCAATATTAAGAAAAAACAGATTTGATGATCACACCTTTTGATAAATAATCTCTCTAATCGGCTTGCTACCAATATGATGAAGCATCTTCAACTTAGTTCTATTTGCTGCATTCCTGTTACTTATATCCTATATTTGAGTGACAACATTAAATTCAAATTCTATAAATAAATTATCAATTAAAATATCACGGTATAAAATAAAATTACATAATTAGTTATTATGTCAAACTTGAAAACTTTCTGTAGAAAAAAGTTCCTTTACCAACCACTCCCATTGTTTCTTGTCTACCCCTTGGGCACATTCTTAAGAGCCTCTTGGATTGGCTTACCTTCACATAGTTTTCATGCAATTTTCGTCCCCATTTGTTCCATAACTCTTTCATCCATCCCAAAATATGATCGCGATGGATATCCATGTCAACACTCTCAAATTTATCCTGCAATACATCAAACATAGATTGATATCCAATATAAAAATAATAGACTCCAGGTACTTGGACATTCTGTTTTTTGTATATTGCTACAGAGAAAGCAACAAGGTAGCTGATTATTTGGAAAATTGGACAGTGAAAGATGAACATGATCGTAAATTATGCAAATTAAAGTAAAATGACAAATGTTGCTGGAACTTGCTGAACTACAAGGAAAACATAGATAAAAAAACTAGTAGTAATCTTTTCTTAAAAGAACACAAATAAATAAAGATCCCCTAGACTTCGCAGTGACATGTTCAACAACCACACAAAACAAAGAAAAGAAATAGAGCACCATCATACTGAATTTCACATTGATTCGCGTTATTGGTTCATATCGCAGGATTAAGGTAGAAATGTTGTTGATTTCAGCCGAAAGAAGAGTCTGTGAATAACTTAGAACTCCACCCTCTTCATTCGACAACTTCTGTTTCTTAAAAGGAATCCCCTGGTGCATTTGCAGCAGCAACAACATCAATAACCGGTGCACCATGTTTGGGAATATTTTCCTCTGGATTGTATTGGAAAGTGCAATAAACTGATACATGAATTGGGGCTAGACAGGGATTGTATTCTCTTGTTTTAGTCATGAGTGTTGTTCTGTGTTCCTTTTCGATAAATGTAGTAATATTAATTAATGAACAAAATCAACAAACAGTACAAGTATATTAAACAAACAGCACATTCAAGACCATCTTTTGAACCTTTGAAAAATGAGAACCTAAAAAAGCGATTTGATTATAGTTTTATTCAATATTCAGCAGAACATACAATATGTAGAAGTGTACAAGTATGTTACCTATACACAAGGCTAGTTCTACCTCCTTACTAACGAAGGCTCAAAATACAAGGTGTATACCAGGTTTAACAAGTACTACTGCCAGTGATCGATCAAGGTGTCATCCCGAAATCTTTTCCAGATAGGTATCTATATATACCTTGTATTATACATATCCATAGGAAATCGTTTCCAGATAGATTTCTATATATACATTGTATTATAATGCAAGTATGTTTTGCAAATTGCAAATCTGGTGTTAAAGTAAATCAAGTGTACACGGAGATGTTAAACATACTCTTAGTTCACGTGTTCAAGTGTGCATAATATAATATGTTTAATAATCATATGCGATAGAAGGTGAAGCAAGAAAATTTACAAAAGGGTGTTCAAGATTGAATTTGCAGGAACATGGATCATACTCAGTCTCAAAGAGAAATATGAAAAGAAGGATCACCTTTCCAGCAGGGTGAATCTTCATTTGAGTTATGAAGATCTAAAAATCTGAATATTTCTCACTAAAAGTCACAGGTGGTGCACTATAGTAAGGAGCTTGAGATCCTTACCAAAGTTCAGCGGGCTTGTTTTCAAGGAAAACCTTTGACCGAAATGCAATTGAGGTATGATTATCTTATAACTTCTAACATTTCCAGTTCATATTGTATAGAGAATGGAACAAAGCTCAATGCTTAGTGTAATTGCCAAAAATACGAAAAATGAACAGTTAAGCACCAAGAATGGAACAAAAAGAGGAATCAAAGGAAATATTGGAATATTCCATCCATTTACCTTAACAGCTGCCCACATGTGATTTAACTTTTCTTCCATAATGCGATTCCACGATGATACTCCCAACGGACATATATTACGGTCACGAACTATTTTTTTCAAGTGCCTCGAAAATAGATTGTTATTCTTTCCAACTGTTCGATTATTGTAAAATATTACTTTTAGCTTCTCTCAAACTTCAAGAGCTGCAACTTCTTTGCACTTGTTACTTCCTCGAACCTTTCTGACCTTTCCATCAGTTCCTGAACATACATTTGCTTAATTTATAAATGTTAGAAAATATTGTAAAAATGATAAACTTGTGATCAAATAGATTTGATAAACATACTTGTTTCAACTTTTTGGGTGGACTGCATAACTTGATCAACAGAAGGAGAAAATTAAATATCGCTTTGCATATTCTCCTTGTCATGAACCAAAGGGTTTTTATTTATTGTTCGCAATCCTTGAGCGGCAAACATGGCGGAGTCTAATCTTGCATCCTTAGAAAGTCTTGACATACTTTGACTAGCATAATGAGAATTCAGATGGAAGGATCGGTCTTCATTTTCAAACTCTTCAAATGAGCACATAGATCTAAACTCTCGCCCACCTTTCCCTAGAGCACCTGGTGCAGAAATCATAATAATAAATATTTGGCATTAAATTAAAAACATATTCTTGTTGTCATTTTATAAACTGAAGTAACAAGGGAGATAATAAATTAAATTAAATTAAATTCTAAAAAAAGAATAGATTTAAGGAAACATACTTGTTTCAACTTTTTGGGTGGACTGCATAACTTGATCAACAGAAGGAGAAAATGAAATATCGGTTTGCATATTCTCCTTGTCATGAACCAAAGGGTTTTTATTTATTGTTCGCAATCCTTGAGCGACAGACATGGTGGAGTCGAATCTTGCACTCTTAGAAGGTCTTGATATACTTTGACTAGCATAATGAGAATTCGGATGGAAGGATCGGTCTTCATTTTCATACTCTTCAAATAAGCACGTCAATCTAAGCTCTCGCCCTCTTTTCCCTAGAGCACCTGGTGCAAGAAATCATAATAATAAATATTTGGCATTAAATTAAAAACAGATTTCTGTTGTCATTTTATACACTAAAATAACAAGGCGGATCATCAATTAAATTAAATTAAATTCTAAAAAAAGAATAGATTTAATAAACATACTTATTTAAGCTTTTTGGGTGGACTGCATAACTTGATCAACAGAAAGAGAAAATGAAATATCGGTTTGCATATTCTCCTTGTCATGAACCAAAGGGTTTTTATTCATTGTTCGCAATTCTTGAGCGGCAGACAGGGTACTCTTAGAAGGTCTTGACATACTTTGACAATTATAATGAGTATTTTGATGGAAGTATCGCTCTTCATTTTCAGATTCTTCAAGGGAGCACATAGATCTAAGCTCTTGCCCCCGTCCCTTCCCTAGAGCACATGGTGCAAGAAATCATATTAGTACAGAAAATCAAATCTAAATAATTACAAAAGTGATTCTAAAAGAGAATAGATTTTAGAAACCTTACTTGCTAATTTTTATGAAGGTAGTGCATAACGTCATCAGTAGATGAAAAAGATGGAATATTAGTTTGCATATGCCCTTTCTCCAAAACCAATGGATTTTTATTCGTTGGTCCTATTTCAGACACCCCCAAAGAGCACATAGATCGAAGCTCTCGCCCTCGTCCCTTCGCTAAAACACATATTATAAGGAAATCACATTAATAAAAAAATAGCACTAAAATTTAGGTGTACAATGTTTTTTTGAAAAGAGAATTTAGGTGTACAAATTGATAGCATAATATATGTAACGACCCAGCAGGTCGTTTCGCGTATTAGGACTCCGTTCCCTTAAATGAAACCTTCCATAGCGGCTACTCATGCTTCATGACTCGCGGGAGTGGGTGGTTTGGGATTTGGGAATGAATTGGATGGTTTAGGAACACTTGGTTCCTTAAGGTTGGCCTATTTGGCCAAGTTTGACTTCGGTCAATATTTTGAGCAAACAACCTCGAAATCGAGTTCCAACAGCTCCAGTAGCTCTATATGATGATTTCAGACTTTGGCGTATGTTCGGCTCGAGTTTCTGATGACCCGGAAGCGTTTCGGCGCCCGAAATGGAAATCAGGATTTCCTTAAGTTTAAAATTTGGCCTGGAACGGGACTTCATGCTATCAAGGTCCGAATGGAATTTCAGGACCGGCAATAGTTCAGTATAGTCATTTATGACTTGTCTGCAAAATTTGGGATCATTCCGAGTAGTATAGACCCGTTCGGCGCAATGAAGCGAATTCTAGAATTCTTAAGTTCTTAAGTTCGAATAATTTGGTTTTGGGATTGAATTTTGAGTTTTGTTATTGCTTTTCATGTTCCGGAAGTTCGAGCAAGTCTGTATCATGAATACAGACTTGCCGGTGCTTTTGGATGGGGTCCCGAGGGGCTCGGGGGTGTTTTAGACCCCCGGGAGCTAAGTTGGAAAAACCAATAATTTCTCTATCTGGTTTCTTTCTCTGCGATTGCAGAAGGTGGGTTGCGATCGCGGAGAAGGGTTTTGCTGGGCTGCAGATTGTTATCTGCGATCGCAGCCTTCCCCTTGCGATCGCATAGGTCCGGGCCCCAAAGCTTCGCGATTGCAGCCCTTTCACGCGATCGCATTGAGTCGTAGTTGGGCCGGGTGAAATTGTTCATCGCGATCGCAGGACCTCTGATACGATCGCAGAGGTCAGTCCAGTTGCCCTTCGCGATCGCAGGCCTAGTGTCGCTATCGCAGTTAAGCATTTCCTGGGCAGTATTTAAATGTCCAACTACGGGTTTTCTTCTTCATTTTCAATACCCAACCTCCATTAAAGCTCCTCAAAGCTAGGGAAAAGCTGTCCAAGGTCAAGTTCCTCAAGGTTAGTGTAATTTCCTCTCTAAATTCATGGATTAATTATGGAAATCCAACTAG